>BSBK01003559.1:600000-780685 GCA_027943335.1 Chamaecyparis obtusa | reverse complement strand
ACTTGTATGTGACTTGTTGATCATTATCATCACCATCTCTAATTGATGTGCTCACAAATGTTTTTGATTAAGGTAAAAGCAAGTTTTACATGGACCTGAAACCAGTTACAATAAAGCAAAAAGATAAAGCGTTAAAGTTCATAAAATGAAACACCTGCTGGAAAGCATAAGCAGGAACAAACAACATCACAGTTCAAAAATAGAAACTAAAAGAAAAACAAGAAGCAAAGCAACTTCTAGCAAGACTAAACTATTTATCTGTTATCATTTCTTCAGCCTTCTTCTGAAGGTCTTCCATCTTCTCAATAGTCTCTTGCAAATCCTTCAGTTCTTTCAGTTTTTTAGGGACCTTCCTTTGGATGCACCCTCTAGTTCTCATCCCCAGACCAGTGTTTCCAACATCCTCTTCAATGGTGATTGTAGTTCTTTCCAACAGGTTCCTTTCCAGATAGTTATGCAGCATTTTTAGGTTCATAATAGTCACCTTCAGACCCTCGTTGTTGTTGCTCAGAACACCTTTTATCATGTTGTCGTATTTGCTAATTTTGGCTTCTAAGTCTTTTACCTTGTCATTAACAATCTTGTTCATCTCGACAGTAAAATCTTCATTTTTATTCTTGTTTTTCACCTTATCAAAAACCTTATTTTCCATCTTTTCCAGCTTAGTAGTCATGTTTTTCATGGTTTTTTCCATTTCCTGAATATGGAGTTTCATTTCCTGCATTTCCTTATTCTTTTCCAAGTTCTCATCCTGACTCTCAACATTATTCTCCTCCTCCTGCATTGTAGCTTCCCTCAAGAGGACTAAAGTTTCCTCTTTTTTGTTGTTGTTCTCCACACTTATACTTATGTCTGTGTCTTCCTTGTTCACTTTCCAGTCATCTTCATATTTTTCATTAGTAGAGGAGGTCTTACCAGTCTCCTTACCTTCATTCTCTTGACTAGCCGTAATCCCCACTGTAAGCCCCTCATTATCATTACCATCGTCATCCATGTTCTTACCATCACTAGTTTCTGGGTTAACTTCAATTTGATCTTCTTCCATAGGGGCATCCTAGATAGTGATCTTAGCATCCGTAGTAAACACTTGAGTGCCTTCTTCTTTATCAACACCTCCATTATGATCAAGGGCTTCTTCCATGTCGTATTCTGTAGGGTTTTCCTATGCCTCTTCCTCTTCCTCATCTACTTCCTCCTCTTCATCTTCTTCTTCTTGATTTCTCACCTCCTTTTCTTCATTCTCCTCAACCAGCCACTCATTCATTTCCTCTTCCTGATCTTTTTCTTGACTATTTCCTTCCTCTTTCTCATTATTTTTCTCTTCTTCACCAGAAACCTCTTCATTACCTTCCTCAATGTTTCCCTTCCCCTGGGAGAGAGGCCTCTTCACAATTTCCTCAATGTTGGTTGTGTCTTTGCCACCAGTGTTGTCAGAGGCCTTAATCTTGTTTTTCTTCCTCTTCTTACTAGTCTCAACCTTTGTATCCATATCAGTCTTCTCCTTTCTTTTACCAGTTATCCTTTTAGGGATAGGTTCTAGAATATTGTCCTTGGTGTAGTTGGCTATAAGAAGGATCAAGCCCTCATGTAGCACGGGGTTGCTCACATATGTTGTATTGACAATATTATCCAAATTATTAGAAATAAGTTAGAAAGATTAAAAAACTTCAAGGTTTCCCATATATTTTATGAAGGGAACTAATAGGAAGATGCACTTTCTAAATTAGTGGTCCCCTTTGGCAATTAGTTTGGTTCAAACTTAATGGAGAATTTGGCAAAATTGGTTATTAATCTGCATTGATGATTTTGTATGGGATGGTATGAGGGAAGGTGGTTGAATAATGTATTCATCGTGCACATACATTTGAGAGGTTGTTTATACATGTGTAGTAATGATGTCACATTAACGAAGATGTTAATGTTTGGGATTTATTGGAGAGATTTATATTTTATGACATGTTGACCTAGATTTTTTTTAGTGTGTTTGGGCAATTCTTATCCAAAAGGTGATAGGTGCAAAGTTGCAAGGGAACCAAATTTATGCTTCAAGGTTGCAAAGCAATAGATGTCCTTGTGGGGATAATGTTTTGAGGAGAAACTGAAGATCATATTCTCCACAAACAACCCCTTCTTTTTAATGTTGGTAAGGGCTTTGTTGGGAATTAATTTCATTGTTTCAAAGTTCAAATATAAAACTAAAACCATCATGTCTGCTATATTTTTTTCAAGGATTTTGAAGATGGACACTCAAGATTAAGTGAGGTGCATTGTCAAATAATGTGTTAAACCCGAATGACTTGTTAGCCTAGAGGAGATCATGTATCTGGCAGAACCAAGGGTAGGTTTTGTGGCTACAAGGGGAGATTGTATTGGAGTCACTAGAAACTCTCACCGTGTCCATCCTTTCCTTCTTTGGGAAGCGCTGGAAAACATGGACCTAAGATGTGTAGAGGCAAAAAATACCATGGAATGATCAAGGATTATGTTCATGACAAGGAGACTATTTTGGCCATCGAGGTTCTTAGGGAATAGATGGACAAAACCCTCCTCAAGTTCAAACTTGATGACTTTTTGGGGTAGATACTTGTCATGTGTCATCGTAGAGATTGTGGTTTGAGGGATGGAAGAAGGGGTAGGCAACATGGCAGGGGTCGCAACATGGTAGAATTTGAAGTTGGTAGTGGTGGTGTTGGAGCTTTTTAGTGATTATGTTGGCATTTCTAATTTTTGGCTAACTTATATGCAATGCAATGGTGTTCATTTCAAATGTTCCAAACAATTTTATAGAATTTTGTATTTTTGTGCATATGTCTTAATACTATAAATAAGTATATGTTGACAATGTCATCTTTTATGTGTAGTACAATGTGCCTTGTATGTAGAGGGTTGATGGGTGCTAGATTTTGCTCCAAAAAACTTGAAATCCATGCAAATAAATAGATAATAGGTTATTATGGGTGGTTTCTTAGTTCCTTTCTTGTGCTACTTTATACTCAAAAACTCTTCTTATTATTAATATTAAAATTAAAATTACTAATGGAAATATTCTTATGTATATATGTATATATATGTACACACACACACACAGATATATATATATATATATATAGAAACATTCATACATACATATGTATGTGCACACACACAAACATATAATTGTATAGTGGGAAATGAGAATCAAGGATCAATTATAACTTCCTAAGGCACGTTAGAATACAAAGAAACTTGGATATGAATATAATTGACAATAGATGGATGTAAGGATGTCAATGCAATATCTATGATCTTGGGGTTTATATTCCTTTGTTTCTTGGAATTGAGAAAGGGAAAGACAAGGTTCGTATCTAAATGACTAAATATAGAAATAAATAATCTTGTTGAGGCCTACCCCAACCCGTCATAGCATAGTTCAACGCTTATTTTCTAGTTCAGATTTTATAGTTGATGTTTCATTTCGACATACTTAGACTTATTAGACATATGTTATTATTTGAGGATTTGATAAATCTTATACTATGTTTATTCTGCACCTTGATTATGTTATTAGTATGCTTATTTGATGCTTTATGACAATTATTCCAAATGAATCCTATGGTTAGGATATATTATGTTTTGATGATGTAGAGTGATAGATATATTGGGATGTTAATACGATGCAAATTGATTCAAAAATTCATGTTTATGTATATTAAGAGCAAATGCACATGTGGTATTATGTTATAATGGATTAGTAAAATGCAAGTACTAGTTGCTATGTGTTTGATTTATATCATTTACTTTGCTATGTCATTATGGTGATTTCTTGGACTACTGATGTTCGCAATGAGTGTGCAGGAGATTGGCCATGCTTCTAAATACGAGGAATAAAGAGTGGATCTATGTTTTATCAGTGAAACCAAGGCTCTATCTAGCGAAGAGACAAAACCTCATTGTCTTGTATTTTATTCATAAATGTGTTGTTGAATGGTTGTATTTAATTTAGTAAGTGTGAATTTATGTTTAGTCATGTTATGTGTGTAATGAGTTGTAATTTATGTAGTGTCACTTGACACATGGGTGTATGAGGTGTAGGCATGCCTAATTATTTTAACTAGGATTAATATGACACCAACTAGAGGGTTAACCTGTAGAGTTCCCATGCTTACCCTAGGGTTATGAAGCCTCTAGATGGGCCAAGGATAGTTGAACTCATAGGTTAACTTCAAGTGAGGTTTTGGAGGCTCTACGAAGCTTCTAGAGGGTAGTTAGGGTCAAATTTAACTACTTCACTTGGTATAGAAGGGGTAAGGGATTACATTTTGGTCATTATGAGACCCAAAACTCATTAATGACACATATAAAGTATCCCCAAAGTCAAGCTACAAGTTTAAGAGTTTGGAGAATTTGGGCAAGCCATCTTCTCAACTCCATTTAGTCTTCAAATCTCATTTATGAGGGGAGGAAGATATTTGGAGAAGTTATGATAGGAGTACTCCTCCATTTATGGTTGTAAGTTATTGGTTGAGTAGGAAGCCATTTAGAGGAGTTTTGGTAGACTTTCTAGGTTGTTCGCCCACTCTCTACTACTAGAGACTTGCTGGAATTGGAAGGAATTTTGGAGACAAAGCTTAGGATAAAATGGAAAAGCTCTTCTCAAATTTCTCATTGCCTTAAATTGGAAAATAGGTTGGTGGTAATACTCTTTCAATTTTGGTTCAAAGTTTTTTTGGAAGCTTGGATGTTCTCTCATGGAGTCCTTTTTTATCTTGTTGAATAACCCCATTGATGTTCATGGGTGTTTAGTTTATTTTCTTGTTATGTATTTTCCTTTGTATTGAGTTTCTTTTTGTTTGTTGTTAAGGGTCTTTTCAAGGCACACTCACCCTTGGGAGGACAAAGTAACCTCAAGGGGTGAAGGGGTTAGTGACAACCCTTTCTAGTGTAGAGTCTCCCCGTGTGTGGGAGGGATAAATATGGATGTTTTGGTTTCCATGATGCCAAGTTTTGCCTACAGGCATTTAGGGCCATAAGGAGTTTTATTGGCTTGAAGCCATGGTTTTGTTGTGAGGAAGATTTTGGGAAAGAATTTATTTTGATCCCATGCATGAAATTTCTTTCATTTATATTAACTTGGCTTCTCCTCATGGGTATGGTCCACTTTCACCCCATGTTTAATGATCTTTTAAAGGCATATGTGTATGTCTTGGTTTTGAGAGTTTTATGTGTTTTCTTATTTGAAAGGTTGTTTTAGGTTTGTTTGTTTGTACCTATTCACTCTTTACTCTCCCAGCTCGTGGGTGGCCTTGTAAATGCCTAGGTTGGGAGGTGAGCCTCCACGGTCAACCTTTACTTTAATGCAGGTTTATTACTATGGATTCCTATGGAAAAAGCTTTGGATGGAGTTTTGTGGAGTTCTCCAATTTTGTGAAGTTTTTGTGCCCCCAGCCTTATGGCTAATATGTATTTCATGTCTGTTATAAAAGAAGAGTATTTGATGTATTCAGAAGCTAGAAAGTTGTAAGAAGTTACTTTAAATAAATATATGAATGGAAGGTTTTATTCAATTTCTTCCAAAATAATGTTTGACATAATATTTGTTTCTTTGCTTTGAAATAATATGTGTAGTTTTAATGGAGTTAATATAAGTTCTTATTTATCTCAAAACAAAGTTTTCATTATGGTTTAAAGAAAGTAATAATTCATATTTAAATGATAAATTTACCTATCATCTTGAGAAACTATTTCATTTCAAGTAAAGTTAGAAAATTTATTCCTATAATCTTTGATAAATCTTAGAATTAAAATTTATTTTAATTGAAAGAAAGATAAACATATGGTTAAAATAATAATATTTGAAAGAAAGATAAACATGTGATTAAAATAATAATATTTATATGCATATATACCCATGTGGTATATATATACACATAAATAGTTATTATATATTCTTAGATTTTAATCAAATCCTATTATTTGTTGAAGAATTGAATCTCTAAAATACTTTGTATTATTGATGTGTGTGTGTGTGTCTATATATATGAGAGAAGAAAAAGATAGAAGGTAGGAAGATAAGTAAATTTGCAAAGTTACCTTATTTGACTTTGAAAGAAATTTGATTTCCTAATTTAAATTAATTAATTTCTTCAAATGAGATATTTTCATGTGACATTCTAGATAGGTTGCTTTGTTGAATTTGAATCCAATAGTTCATTAATATAGATTATTTATACCATTTTGTTTATAAAGTTAATAAAATATTTTTAAATCAATAACTTATTTAATTAAGTTGAGAAGTAGTGGCAGTCACAAAGCCCTAAGAGAGACAAGAGAACCCATACACTCTATACACCTCCTACAAGGACTCAACAGTCCTCTAGGGGTGGTTACAGTGGGTCCAATAGGACAGGAGGTTCATAGTACTCTATACCTTAGGGAGTATAGATTCAGACACGTGGACCTTGCTACACATGCGGTGCCATAGGGCACATTGCTCGAGAGTGTCATCAGGGAGGTAATCAACAAGCATCTATGTTAGAGCCTATAATTGGAGATATGGGCAAGTCCCATAGAGTATTTGCAACAGTTGATAACCACAAAATAGAGCATCAGGCTACTTTCATTGAGGCCTTAGGTATTATTAGAGGTAGTAGTGTTTCTATCCTATTTGATTCAGGAGCTACTAACTCCTTTATTTCTCCATTGGTGGTGGAGCGTTACAGACTAGTGGCAGTTAAGAAAGATGATAGATGGAAGGTAGAGTTAGCTTCAAGATCTAGAGTAGTCATTACCTCATTGGTTAGAGATTTCCAGATTCGGGTGGGCAATATGACCACCATATTAGACCTCATGATTACTCCTCTTGGTTCGTATGGTTTATTACTTAGCATGGATTAGTTTTATTCCCATAGATCCAAGTTAGATTGTTGTTAGAAGAGAGTGGAATGTTTGGATGATGATGGAACTATAACACTGATCATTGGGATTCAAAGACTTGTATCTCTTCGTATGATCTCTGTTATGCAGCTTAAGTGGTGTATGTGAAAGGGATGTCAGTTGTATGCTATCACCATCAGTGATAGAGAGGATGAGGGAGAAAAAAAACCCTCACTCGATGACCATCCTATCCTGCAAGAGTTTGTAGATGTTTTTCTGTCAGAGCTACCTGATATGCCCTCTTGTAGGGTAGTTGAATTTCATGTAGATCTTGTGCCAAGATTCAAGCCAATTTCTAGAGCACCTTATAGGATGACCGTGAATGAGCTTAATGAGCTCAAGATTCAGCTTAAAGAACTATTAGCAAAAGGGCACATTCGTCCTAGTGTGTCTCCTTGGGGTGTACCACTAATATTTGTAAAGAAGAAGGATGACTCTCTTAAGTTGTGCATGGATTACCACCAGTTGAATAAAGTAACCATCAAAAATTGGTATCCACTTCCTAGTATTGATGACTTATTTGGTCAACTTCAAGGTGCCTGAGTGTTCTCCAAGATAGATCTTAAATCGGGATACCATCAGTTGAGGATTGTAGATAGTGATATTCACAAGACTACATTTTGCACTAGATATGGCCACTATGAGTTCACTATGGTTCCATTTGGTCTTACGAATGCTCTAGCTATATTCATGAGCCTTTTGAATGGAGTATTTTGTACCTTCCTTGACAAGTTTGTAGTAGTGTTCCTCAATGATATATTGATTTATTCAAATGATTAGAGGGAGCATGAGGAGCACTTGAGACATGTATTGCAGTGCTTGAGAGATAATCAGTTGTTTGGCAACTTGTTAAATTGTGCATTTTTTAGACTAGAGGTCAGATATTTAGGACATGTTATATCTAGTGATGGGATCTCTGTGGACCCATCGAAGATTTATGCTATTAGGAATTTCCCAACACCTACCACTATGACTGAGGTTATGAGTTTCATGGGTTTAGCCAATTACTACAAATGATTTTTTGAGAGATTTCTTGGGTGGCACACCCCATCACTTATCTTCAGGGAAAGGGAAAGAAGTTTGATTGGAAAAAGAAGTGCAAGAGAGATTTTTAGGAGCTCAAGAGAGCACTCACTAGCTCACCTATCCTTGCAGTGCCAGAGCCTTCAGCCAAATTTATGGTTTGCATAGATGCATCTTTAGACAAAATATGATAAATCCTTATGCAGGGTGGTCGAGCTATTACCTATGAGTAGGAAACTTAAGACTCATGAGCTTAACTACCCTACCCATGACCTTGAGCTTATAGCAGTGGTGCATGCCTTAGTAAGATGGCGACATTTCCTCTTAGGACATCAGTTTGAGTTTCATTCAGATCATCAGAGCTTACAATATATATTCTCACAATTGAACCTTAATGGTTAGTAGAGGAGATGGATTAAGTTCTTGTGTGAGAATGATTTTAATGTTTATTGCATCAAGAGGAAAGAGAATGTGGTCACAGATGCCTTGAGCAGAAGACAACATGAAATTTTTTTCTATGTCTACTGACATAGATTTGAGAGATCACATTCTTCACCACTTGCACGAGGATGAGATGTATACAAAGATTTGTGAGTTGATTTCATCTCAAAGACCCCTTGAGGAGAAGTACTTAGAGTATTTATTAGAGTCCAATGGACTCTTATGTCATAGAGGACACATTTATATACCTTTTGTATCATCTTAAAATGGAAGCACTTCCATGATAAGAGTGTTTAGCCCTTAGAGTAAGTGGTCTGGGGTCATGTTAAGTGCCTTGATTGGGTCTTTGCATGTATTTGGCTTTTCCCCCCCGTTCTGCTTCCTTCTGCACCTATTTTCCACTTGTTGTCTGCATTTCCTGACATTTTGGACTGAGGTCCTGAGGTTTTTGACCTCAAGGTCAAAGTTGACCTTGAGGGTCAAAGTTGACCTTGACTCTAACCTAGGTCAAGGTTGATCTTGACTCTAACCTAGGGCAGAGTCTACCTCATCCTTGACCCACATTTCAAATTTCAAGATTTTCTGATTTCCGAGTATCGAGTTTCAGAAAGATTCTTTTTTCTACCTTCAGGTCGACCATTTCGGGTTTTCATGATGGTAAATCCTTAATTGCATTTAATATGGGTCCATTTCTAGGATTTAAGGTTAATTGGAATTTAATTCCCTAATGTCGGCCTTCTCTAGAGGTTTGTGCCCTAGTTCACTATAAAAGGAGGCCTTCCTCTCTCATTTTCATATCCACTCTCATCAAGCAATCTCTTAAGCTCTCAAGTGCAAGCAAGAAGGAGAAGGAAAGAAAGCAAGCATTCATTTATCTTCAAGCCTAGAATCCATTCAATAATTCAAGCATTCATCAAAGAGATCCATTGTTAGCCATTGAAGGATTCAATCTCTTTGGAGCCCCCTTGAAGATCCATCCTTCCACATTCATTCAAGCCTTCTCATATGAAAAGATCCATTCAAGATTGGTGTTGAAGATCAAATGCCATTGATTTGAGACATCTTACATCCATTGGAGCATCCCTACTTGTGGATTTGAGGATTCGAATCCTCTACAAGGACTTCAACATAAGCAAGGTGAAAAGTTCCATTTGCTTTGTTTATGCACATTACAATTTCAATTCAATTTCAAGGTTAATTCCTAAATTGGGGTTTGACCAAGGCAAACCCCCCATACAAACAACAAAAACCCTCTTTTTCTTGTAGGTATAGGTGCAGAACTTAGGATCTGAGCTTAGATTCAGATACCCTTTTTGGAAAACTTTTGAGATCTGCGAACAAAATCAAAGTCAACCTTTAGAATATTAATGTAGCCTTTGACCTTTTATCGGGGTCAAAGACTACCTGCTGTTAGAAAGATAAAAGTTTGATGGGTTTTCTTTGTCTTGTCATTTCCAATCCAAAACAGGTTGTAGAATTGCCCAAAACTACACACAGACATCAGAAATTGGCATTTTACAGATTTGCCCTATTTTGAGGTTAGTATTTGCCTTTCAATTATTTCATATTTCAAGCACAACTCCCTATAGGGAAATATAAGGTTTTCTTCCTCTTTCATATTCTTCATAGATTGATTCAATTGTGCATTAACCTTTTAGTTGATCAATTTGGATCTCTCCTTTGGAAATTTGGATTTAGAAGTAGAACTCATATTTCCCCCATACATTATAGAAGGGAACACTATTTCCCTCTATTCACCTTATTCTAGAGGATTGCATGAGATTATTATGCTAGGGGCTTGTAGAGCCCCTTATGAAGTGCATCCCAGAGTTAAGAAGATGTATTCTGATTTGAGACAACTTTATCATTGGTCAAGCATGAGATTGTAGATTTTCAAGATGGTAGCTTGGTGCCTAAAGTGTCAGTGGGTACAGGTGGAGCACTGCCATCCAGGTGGTATTCTTCAGCCTCATGAGGTACCTAAGTGGAAGTGGGACACTATTTCTATGGATTTTATTGTTCGTCTCCCTATGTTATATCCTCATCATGATTCCATCACGGTGACAATTGACAAGTTGACCAAAGTGGTTCACTTCTCACCCATGCATACTACCTTCACCACACCAGCAGTGGCACATGTGATCTTGTGAGATATAGTCATACTTCATGGTGTACCTCATAAGATCATCTCAGATAGAGATTCTCTTTTCACTTCATCATTTTGGAGAGAGTTATAGGTAGCTATGGGCACTAGGGTCAATTTCAGTATAACCTATAACCCTAAGATGGATGGACAGACCAAAAGGATCAATCAGGTGTTAGAGGACATGCTATGCATGTATGTGATGGATCATCAGACCCAATGGGAGGATTACCTACACCTAGTTGAGTGTGCCTACAATAATGGGCATTATATGTCATTGGGTATGCCTCCTTACTGTGATTTTTATGGTAGACCATGCAAGACACCATTGAGTTGGGATAAGATTGAGGATAGAGTTTCCATTGGTCTGAAGTTAGTCAGAGATATGGAGCAGCATGCAACCTTGATTAGGCAGTGTCTTATAGAGGCTCAGGATATGCAGAAGAAGTATGCAGATGCAAAGAGGATAGATTGAGCTTACATGGTTAGAGACAGAGTTTTCTTGAGAGTGTGGTCGCATAAGAGTCTAATCTATTTTGGAAAGGACTCTAAGCTTGCACCTTAGTTTGTTGGACCTTTTGAGATCCTAGAGATAATAGGAGTAGTTGCTTATCATCTAGCCTTGCCACCTAGCCTATCACGCATCCACGATATGCTTCATGTTTCATTTTTTAGGAAGTACATATATAATGAGTCTCATGTTATAAATTGTGATGCTTATCAGGTGGATTCAAATGGACAATTGGCCCTGGATCCAATTTGTATCTTGTCTCAATGGACCCTGGCCCTTCGAGGTAGAGAGATGGACCAAGTTAGGGTCCAATGGGATTGCTATGATGCGATGACAGCCTCATGGGAGGATGAAGTTCAAATGAGATCTTAGTACCCCCACCTCTTTGATGAACTCTAAGAGGATGTTCATGTCTAGAGGGGGAGGTGTGAGGACTACCCTAGCCCATCATAGTTCAACACTGAGTTCAGACTTTACAAGTGATATTTTATTTTGACATACTTAGACTTATTGGACATATGTTATTAGTTGAGGATTTGATAAATCCTATACTATGGTTATTATGCCCCTTGATTACGTTATTAGTAAGCTTATTTGATGCTTTATGATAGTTGTTTCAGATTACTCCTGTGATTAGGATATATTATGATTTGATGATGCAAAATGATGGATATATTGGGATGTTAATACGATGAAAATTGATTCATAAATTCATGTTTATGTATATTAAGAGAAAATGCAGATGTGGTATTATGTTATGATGGATTAGTAAAATGCAAGTGCTAGTTTCTATGTGTTTCTTTTCTTTTTCTTTTTTGACTAAGGTACTTGATATCTGGTTCTGTCATGCTCGTAGTTGGTTTGCTGGTGGAAGAGACTACGGGCTCAAGGGCATTTAGGTAGCATGCTATCTCATAGTCATTTTGAAAGGTTAGGAGTTGAGGCTCTTGATAGCGCTGAGACCAATCAATTAAGTGAGGATTAGCAAGGGGTAAGTCAATGACTGGTTCGACATTGTGTATGTGAATGGTATCATCTCTAGTGATTGCAAGGTTAGGATTCATCAAGTATCCCTCTAAGGTACCCAAATCAGGACTTACCCTACCAAGCGAAGCTTCATCCACTAAAGTGACTTGTGGATTCGAATCCTCTAATCCTACACTAGACTTGTTAGCTACCTCGGGTTGGGAACTATATGTATGGACGATGTCAATGTCCATGTCAACTGTAGAGCAATCAGAAAGAGAATCCCATTCATACTCATGTGAGTTTGTATCTGAATCCTGGCTGAGATGTTTACGCCAAGCATTTTTTTTAGGCCTTGAAGTAGAGGCTTTGATGTCACCAAGGGTAACACCTTCTTGAATGCCATTTTTATACTGATGCTCTTGAACATGATTTTCAATAGTGGATTGTTCTTGTCCTAGGTCTGAAATTGTTGAATCAATAACTGGAGTATCTGAATCTCCCCAAAGGAGATTGGTGGAAGGGACCCAATTTTCACACATGTCTTGTTGGTTTTGAAAATTGGGCATGTAGCTTGATTCTTCATCACTATCCATTGCAGCTAGGATAGGAGTAGCTTTCTCATTCTGACCTTCAAAACCTAGGCCAACTATTGTCTTGGATCTATGGCCGAAGAGATCATGATTGAGTGGTTTAGCCTTAGCATCTAGTCTATGACTGAGGGGACCATGACCTGGGTAGCCCATATTTTTAACCAAAGTGTATCCTCTCCCATAAGCTTTAGGCAATGGGGAGAAATTTTCATTGTGTTGGTATTTTTCCTCCTTATAAATCCAATCTCTAACAACTACCTCTTCTTTTTCATCTTGTATAGGTACAGAGGACTCTACAAATGTATCAAACAGAGTCATTGCTGAAGATGAGAGATGCATCTATTGTGAGGGTTTACCATAGGACCTAGGTGAGACTGACAGTTTTGTGAAGGAGTCCATTTGATAACCCCCCATACTAAGGTCTATGGCCTTAAACTTGTTCTTGCACTACTCTAAAGTTGCATCAAAATTTTTTGCTTCTCTGTTAAGAGGAACATGAGTCCCTACTGAAATTGCATTAATAGACAAGGTACTATCACCTAGTATGAAGACTTCCTAAGTCCTACAAACTAAGAGGAACATGAGTCTCTCCTCATGGATACATAATTCCTAAGTCCTACAAACTATTTTCCCATGCACAAACAACGTAGCCGAATATGAAACCTTAACAAATGGACTAAAGATGGCTATAGAATGGGGAATTATAGAGCTACACATTTATGGGGATTCACAATTGATCATTAACCAAGTTAATGAAGAATACCAAACAAAGGATGACAAACTAATACCCTATAAGAAGATGGTTGATTCATTGCGTCAATATTTCACCTTTGTTAAATTTCAACAAATCCCTAGAACAGAGAATAAAGCAGCTGACGCTATGGCTATATTGGCTTCACTTCTTCACCTAGAACAACATGAGTCCAGATTTGAATTCCTAGTGGAAGAGCTACGTTACCCAATCTATGACTCCCAAGAAAGCCAAGTCATTTGTACCCTCATTGGTCATGAGTCATCCTGCTATGGTGCCATTTACTCATATCTTCATGATGAAATTATACCCGATACCTTTAACCACTCTGAAATAAGAAACCTTGTTCGTAATGCCTCTCACCATACCCTTATCTCTGGTGATTTGTATAGGAGGGGTTTAGATGGGACACTTCTTAGGTTCTTGGAAAAGGAGGAATCTGACCAAGTGTTAGCTGACACTCACGAGGGCATTTGTGGAGGACATTCTAATGGTCTTGCCATGGCCCGAAGGTTGCTTAGGGTGGGATACTATTGGCCTACCATGTAGACATATGTAGTAGCTTTTGCCAAATCATGCGAAAAGTGTCAGAAACATGGAAACCTGATTCATGCTCCAGGTAGGGAGCTTATTCCTTCTATTTCTCATTGGTCATTCCAGCGCTGGGCCTTTGACCTTGTTGGGCAGATTCATCCCAACTCATCAGCTGGACACAAATTCATTATCACTGCTACTGACTACTTTACCAAATGGGTAGAAGCTATTCCACTTTCTGTTGCCTCAGGCAAGATAGTTTCTTTGTTTATTTTGAACCATATCATTTATCGATATGGAGTGCCTTCTAAAATAATCACTGACAATAGAGGTCAATTTAAAAATAAGGACCTTAAACATCTCTACAAGAAATTCAAGATAAAATAGCATTGGTCCTCCATTTACTTCCCACAAGGAAATGGACAAGTAGAGGCTTCAAATAAGACCATTCTCAAGATTCTCCATAGAATAGTTCACAAGAATGGTCAAGATTGACACCTACAGATAAATCTGGCCTTGTGGGCCTACATAATGAATATTCATACTCCAACAGGGGCTACTCCTTTTGCCCTCACTTATGGTGTTGAAGTAGTGTTACCTTTAGAGGTGGAGATTCCTTCTCTTAGAGTTTCCCTTAAAGGCTTAGTGATAGATGAAGACTACTGTGCCATGAGGTTACAAGAACTAGAACTTCTAGATGAAAAGCGTAAAACATCTTTTGATCACATGAGAGTGTACCAAAAGTGTATGTCCAAAGCATTCAACAAGAAGGTTCGCCCTAGGGAATTTCAAGTGGGGGATCTTGTCCTACAAGAAAACCCTAAGAACCAACAAAATAGAGAGTGAAAGGGAAAGTTTGAACCTAATTCGCTTGGACCATACATTATTACTGATGCTTTTGGGATAGGTGCTTACTTACTATCTGATGAAAAGGGAGAGTAGCTCCCTGATCCTATCAATGTGTTGCACCTAAAGAAGTTCTATCCATGATGCCTATTTAGTTTGGGGGCATCTTTTGTACATATCTTATTGATCTTGGAAAATTTCCAAAAAAAATTTATATGATGCTGAAAAAATCCTAAAAAGCATATAAAGTCCTGGAAAAAATACAAAAAAATAAAATAAAATAAATACACAAAAAATTTTAAAAAAATAAAAAAATAAAAAAATCTCCAAGTGGTGAAAACCTGGAAACAGGCACTACTTGAGGCCTTTGCACCCTTGTTTCTTAGCATGTGTCCTCGACACTTCATCTTTCTCCATCATGTCTTGACCTTGTTGCCTTGGTTTGGAATTGGTCTTTGTCTTTGTCTAGGGGGCATAACTATGATAACTTTGGTCTCTAGGATGCGTTGGTCTTTAGAACATCTTGCAAACGGTGTTTTCAACACCACCCAAATAGTGTTTTTCAACACTACCCTAGCGTCAAGTGTTTCTCAACACTTATCAGATATCCTACCCACAGTCTAGCATGATAGGGTATTTCTCATTGGAAGATGTGATACTCAAAGTTTGACTCTATGACCTACACACACACACTTAAACACTCGACTCGCTAAGACTTGTTTGACTTTATTTATTTGTGTGTTGTCTATGATGATTTCTTTGATGAGTGTTCTCTCCCTAAGAAGTTTTTGATGATGCATAGCTAGAAGACTGAGGGCATGAGAACATGTTTTATTTCTTTTTCTGCTTGTGGGTATATTTTGTTGGTCCTAACTGTCATTAGTATTTATGCTTGTTCCACTTGACATTGGGATCCACAAGGTATTATCCTTGACTATTTATGCAAGTGCATACTTATAGTCATCTTGACTTTCCTTGTGTCTTGATGCGAGTATAATCTTGCCATATTAAACTTAGGTAATCTCACTGCACTAGTCATCTTGACCTACATGTCTTTGGTGCCTAGGTGGGATTCCCACATTCCTATCTGATATAGATCATATTCATATACCCATATTCATACTAGTGTGTATTGTATGATCTTGCGATGCTACCAATAAAGCTCGATGATGAATATTAGAGTCTAAAAGCGTTGTGACCTTGCAAGTCAACCACCTTTTCATAGTAGCTTGCATTTCTAGGTTCATGTTAGATTAGTTTTGCATCTTGCATATGGAGAGAGCTCTCCTTTCATCTTTCACAGACTTCTTGGTCAAACTGTGCTCACCTTTCGCTTCTTCCCGATCATGTCTTTGGCTTCTTGTCTTTCATATCACATCATTTTCTATCCATTTTTGAACTCAAAATCAAAATCTGAGTTAACCTTGATAGTCAAAATCGCATTTCAAAATTTTCCCTTCTTCTGCGCAATTGGCTGACCATTTGAGGCCCGATCCTTCAATCTTCATTGGGGCACCTTCATTTCTTCACCCCCATCTCTTTCAAACTCCTAGTCTATCATTCATTTTCACTCGCTTCATCTTTCTGAGGTTTGACTTCATTTTTATCCTATATCTTTCTTAGTCAAACCTAGTCAAATTGGGGCGTATCTTCACTGCTTGATGGTTATCCTATCATGTTTCACTTTCAATTATGATTTCTAGTGACTTGATCAAGTTTATCAATTTGTTGTTTCTCCTCTACCTGATTTCAATTTTGATTCCGAGGGGGCAGTACCTATCAGCTTCAAATCTTTGATTCAACTTTATCATTCAGCTCAGCTTGAGATTTTTATTTTGAGACTTGATTATCAATTAACAGCAATGATGTTGGTCTTGTCTTTCGATTCTTATCTCTTATTTTTAGACTTGATTATCACTTAACAACAACGGTGTTGGTCTCGTCTTTTAGCTTATCCTTGTCCTGATGTGTTCCCATCCGTCAAACACACATCTGGGTTGTTTTGTGATCCCAAATCGATCTCACATTTCAATTCCATTCTTTGACTGTATGTGATCCCAAATTGATCTCACATTAGTCAAAGAGGGGCAAATGTATGCACCCTAAAATGGTCGCCTATACTTTGGGCCCCCATTCAACAATTTATCAAATCCTTGAATCAATATTTTAAAAAAATCAACATTTTTCAAATTATATCAATTTCCTTGATCAAATCCTATTTTATCATTTTCAATTATTTGCTTTGGGCTAACCATTTTATCCTAAGTCTTTATTTAATTAAAATGAATATTTTCTCCCCTTTTATTAAATAAAAAATCCCCACTTTTCCTCTTATCCTAAGTTGCACAAATAAAACACTATTCTTATTTTATAAAAAGAAAAAAAAAAATACTTTTTGTCTTATATGGACATAAAAGTCAACTCTTATTTTCTCATTGGAGGATATTTGTGCACATGGATTGCTCCTCTTTTATGCTCCACCCTTGATTAAATCTTTTGCCTCTTAATCTCCATCGTCCGTTGATTTTCATTTCCTATAAAAGAAGAGCTCTCTTCTTCATTTTCATAAGCATCTTTTATACTAATGTTATGTTGCAAGTTTTCTAGGCCACTTTGGAGCTTTTGGCGATTTGGAGCATTCTTAGCTTTTTCATTTACATAGTTGCATTATCATGGCATTCATAGCTTCATATTTAGCTTAGTTTCCTTTATGCTTTAGATTAATTCATCTAGCTTAATTAGGAGGCTTTGTAATACTTTCATTTCATTTCATAGCTTAGTTTGCATAGCTTGCATCCTCATTTCTAGTATAGCATTGCATTGCATTTTGATTCTTGGGGATATTGACATTCTTGCCCTTGTCTTCATTTGAATCTCCCATTGTGTGGTTGACTAGCAAGGTCATAAGCTTAATAGCTCTAGCTGAGAGCAATCTTAAAATCCTTGCAACTCCATTCATAGGGAGCTCTAGGTCGCTCTCTAAGGTTTCTCATTCATGGATTCCCTTGGATGTAATGATTTAGAGAAGTGCACTATTTAGAGTACGCAATATGTTTACTTGTTTGTACCTATTCACTCTTTACTCCCCTAGCTCGGGGGTGGCCTTGTAAAGGCCTAGGTTGGGAGGTGATCCTCCATGGTCAACCTATACTTTTATGGATAAATCTTTGAATGAAGTTTTATGGAGTTTTCCAAATTTGTGAAGTTTTTGTGCCCCCGACCTTATGGCTAATTTGTATTTCATGTCTATTGTAAAAGAAGGGTATTTGATGTATTCAAAAAGTAGAAAGTTGTAAGAAGTTACTTTAAATAAATATATGAATGGAAGGTTTTATTCAATTTCTTGCAAAATAATGTTTGACATAATATTTGTTTCTTTGCTTTGAAATAATATGTGTAGTTTTAATGGAGTTAATTTAAGTTCTTATTTATCTCAAAATAAAGTTTTCATTACGGTTAAAAGAAAATAATAATTTATATTTAAATGATAAATTTACCTATCATTTTGAGAAAATATTTCATTTTAAGTAAATTTAGAAAATTTATTCCTATAAGCTTTGATAAGTCTTACAAATAAAATTTATTCTTATTGAAAGAAAGCTAAGCATATGATAAAAATAATGATATATATATATATATATATATATATATATATATATATATATATATATATATATATATATATATATATATATATATATATATATATATATATATATTAAAATAAAATATAAATATAAAATGGGGAGGGGAGGGTTGAAGCCCTACTCGCTCCCCCTCTCCATTATAAAACGAAATGCAACCCCACGAGACCTGCGACCCACTATGTTGGTCGCGACCTGCTTTGGAACCTGCGACCCATGGGTGGGCCGTAGGCCACCCAAAAAAGGGTTCAACCCTCCCCAAGATTTATGGGTTTTTTCAAAAAATAATAGTATTATTAAATACATAAATAATTAAAAAGCTCATTCACGAGGTTTATAAAAAATAAAGAGTAGATAATTTATTATTATTATACATATTTATATGTGTTTGTCAGTGTGTACTTTCACTATAAAAAAAATAGTTGAGTTTCCTCCACTATGGAACAACTCCCAAACCTGCAACAAAAAAAAATGGAGAAGAAAAAGATAGAAGGTATGAAGATAAGTAAATTGACAAAGTTTATAAAATTGAATTTAGTTATTTATAGACATTATCTCTAAATGGATTTAAAAAAATATTAAACTTAGTTTAGTTGCCAAAATTGACTTTAGGGGGGAAAGTTAATTTCCCAATAAATTTGCAAAGTTGTCTTATTTGACTTTGAAGGAAATTTTATATCCTAATTAAATTAATTAATTCCTTCAAATGAGATATTTTCATGTGACATTTTAGATAGGTTGCTTTGTTGAATTTTAATTCGATAGTTCATTAATACAGATTATTTATACCTTTTTGTTTAGAATGTTAATCAAATATTCTTAAATTAATAACTTATTTAATTTAGTCGACAATAGACTAAATAAGTTTATTAAAGTAAGTTTATTGTAATAGACTTTAATACTTAATGTTTTTAATTAAATTTATGCATTATGATAGATTGGATAAATTTAATAATTGGAACTTTAGCTAATTAAATATTGTTATATTCCAATTAATGTTTTAATAAAGATTATTAATGCGAAACTTCATTAGAGGATATTTAAAAAATGATAATTTTGTAATTAATAGTTAGACTATGATTAAACCCTAGATCAATTCCTAGTTAATTAGGAACTTAATAAAAGATGAATGTAATTGAAATTTTATTAAATATCAAGTTTTGTGTATAATCATTAGAGGGTTAATTTTAGTCAAACATAGTCAAACTACTTATCATAGAGTGTTCCTGTTAGTAAATCAATTAGTGACTTTAAACCTAGAGGGAGGTTGACCAAGTCAACATTGGTCATGATGCTTGTTGGACCCGTTCAAGGTCCCCATCAGATAACTAGGAACTGCAACTCATTAGTCAACTTAGATAACTTTAGTGTTTTCATAAAAAAAATGTTGGTGTGTTTTGCCCAACTTTTGGGCATGAAAGTTCCTATATAATGACTAAATATAAAGATAAATAACCTTGTTGAAATAGTATATGGAGTATAATATGGGATATAAGAAGATTTTACGTGAACATGTGAATCAAATAGGAGTTGCCTTGATACATATCTAATTTTCTATCTCAATTGTCACTGTTGATACCTACGCCAGGGATGAAATTAACTTGATTCTAGGAGGAAGATGGAACCTAGGCCATCCTCTTCTCAAGAAGAGGTCACCTAGGGTGTCCTCTTCCCAATGATTGGTACTGAAAAGAGTAGATCTGGAAATTCCACAGAGAAAAGGTCATGGTTTTGTCACTAATACCTATTTCTAAGTTCATTTGCGCCTCCAAATCTAAAAATGTGTGTGTGTGTGGCCATATAAGGGTTTTCCTTAGTCAACCCCCTTTTGGGGGGATTCTCACTATTAGAAAGTAAAGTCCACCAAGATAAATGAGAGGGGGGGGGGGGGGTGAATCAGTTATCAGATAAAAGCAAATTTTAATAACATTATTAGATCTCAAACATATAACCAACATAAACAACAACCATAGAAAGGTAAACATACATAATGACACAAGATATGTTAACTAGGGAACCTCTTGATCAGAGAGTAAAACTCGATGGGGATGGTACCCACAAAAGATGTACTAATATGAAAGTTCCTTGTGAGAGGATGGACTTTGTTAGGAGTCTATGCAATACATTCAGTACATATCAGTCCCTGTTAGGAGACTTTGAATCCCTTTTAAAAGATTCTAACCCTGTTAGGAGTTAAGGAAGGAAGAAGGACCCACTATCCAAACAGCTTCAAGGGAAAGATCACTGAATTCACTGTCCAACTGATCTTTGTATTATCCAAATAGAAAAATACCAACAATTTCTAGGCTCAACAATCTTATCTTCACTTCTTTGTCTATGCCAAAACCTCACCAAATACTTTACCAGATCTCAATGCCAGATCTGCTCAATTAACATATCCTCTTACAATATCAACATCATCATATCTTACTTCTCTTTCTTCATCGTCATATCCTACTTCTCCCTTTTTCTCATCATCATATTAAATCAAGGAAAACAATCCTTCCTTTATACCTCACTCAAATAATTTACAATAGAGTCGGCCAACTAGTATTAACCAATTGCAAAATATAAATCATTACACGTTACATAATATTTCATAACCACATAAAAACTGTCAGCTTCCAAACTTAATAGACCTTCTCACATGCAACCTTTTACTATGCTATCTCATCCAGGTCACCTCCGAAATGTCTTCAACCTTTGTACAACTTCGCATGTCCAGATTCTATCTCAGTTAGGAGATATAATCTGGTAATCATAGGTCACTTCTCAGGAACACTATCATAATACTGTTTCCACTAGATTACTCACAACAGTTATGAATAATTGAATATTCATATGCACTCTTAACCATACTCTCAAGATGCAATAAAGAACAAGTCCTCAAGGCTGCATAACTTGATCTACAATTCTCCATGTGTGCTAATACAAACACGATCTTCTTCTCTGCTAATCTCCAGTAGATCAATGTGTTGACATCAATGACAAACACAGTCATGAATGCAACATACAACTTTTACAGAACTACTCGAATACTCCCCCATAGGACATATTCAACATTCATTCCTAACACTCACCTCCATGAATAGCCAATATAATAGAGATACGTGTGTATCCTCGTGAATCTAGAGTATGTCTAAATTGCTACAAGCTAAAATGCATAAATGTAATGTAGAGATCCATCATAGCATGTTAGAGTAAAACCCTATATCAATATGCAATCAAGTGTTATTGAAAGTATGCAAATAAGTCTAGATCTAAATCTCAAATGAATAGATTTGAGAATAATAAGAAACAATACCCAACCTAAGAGATAGAGTACAATCTAATCATTAGTTGGTGATCTCCTAGTCATCTTCAAAATCCTTCATAAGCTCCATATTGATGTTGATGGAGTTGAATGCTTGATGTACAAAAATAGCCTTTAGATCTCGATGCTTGTTGATTTTTTCCTTGATTTGTAGATTCTTGCTTCATGGGATGTCTTTAATTTTTAGAGTCAGCCTTATAATTGCTTTCATATTATCAAAATGAAGTAAGGAACTTAATTTTATAGTAAATCATGTGATAAAGTCAAAGGAAGCCGACGAGAATTTAAATCTCTTAAAATTAAGCAAACAAATCTTGATTTTAATTTCAAACAAGACATCGAGGAACAAGGAAGAGGATTCCCTCCATCAATCAGGCTTGAGATCAAGATCATAGATCTTAAATTAAAAGGGGATGCCAAATTCCAAAGCACAACTAATTACAAGATCGAGATAGGATACAAAGGCCAAAAATGGTAACATAGGGCCTACGTGATTAAAAAAATGATTGAATCGGTGAAATAACAAAAGAGCATGCTTAGAAATAGGGACTCACATCAATTTTTGATGAAATTGAATTAACATATGATTCAAATTTAAATTTTGGTATTTATTCAGGTGCTTACTATTTATGATGGTACATTTAGCCCCCACTTTAGCGGTATATGACACTACATGCATATGCAAGCTAAAGCACATAAATAGTAAATGGAAAAGGATATTTTTAAGTTATCAAATGAATCACCCATCATCATAATACTTACAATATAACATTAGGAATCGCATTCTACAAAACAAAAAAAACCCACTTTTTCAATTGAAACCCATAAGCCACCTAAGGCTTACTAAGAATGATGAAATTTTTGGGTATCTATATGCTCCCTATTTTAGCTTGCTAACCGGGAAGATGAAATAGGGTATCATATTTACTGCGTCAAATTGTGAATACAAACTTGTAGACAAATGCCATCAACGAGGTGCAAGATGAGCTTGAAACATCCCATAGACCATTTTAAAAGATGGGGAGATGAATTATGATCTTATCACAAAAAAAATGATGTGAAAATCAAAGCTCTCTAGCTCAAGATATGAATGATTTAACAGAAGAATATGAAATAAAGTAAGAAGAAATAAAAGCTTTTAAAAGTGAAAAGTTGATGAAGATGCTGAGGAAATTACTTGTTGTTTTGATGAGGATAGAAAATCTTAGGAAGGTAATGGAGAATGGGATGCCACTAGAGGAGGTAGGTCACTCCATCACTGCTTTGTTTTTTGCTTTTCTATTTTTTATCGTATTCCTCATGGTACCCTAGGCTAGATGTATGTCCAAATAGGTCTAGGCAATGGTGTCTCTGGGAGGCGAATTGGTCCTTCTTGGACAACCTATACCTTTTTGTGCATCTTGTTCCCAAAAAGATGTCATGTTCCTTCTCAGGAAACATGTTCCCTTCTAGGCAACTTGTTCCTAGAAAGGTGTTTCATTCCCGTCTAGAGGAAACCTATTCCCATAAAGGGTAGCATGTAACACTTAAGACTAGCAATGTTTTGATGAATATACTATGTATTGATGTTGAACCATTTTCTTGTGAATGCAAGAATGTCCAAAGATGAGAGAGAATGCAAGGACTAGGATCATGATATATTTCATGGGAAAATGTGAGATATTGGCACCGAGGATTTGAATTTTCTAAGAGATACCATATTATGTTGGGCTCGTACACTAAAATAACACCAATTTTTTGTGCATTTTTATGTAAATTAAAATGAGTAATTCTACCAACAATAAACTGCATCTTATATTCAACAACATTTTTTTGCGTCGATTTTTGCATCATCTTTTGCACCAAAGTTTATGTTGAAAAAGTTTACTTTTGGTATGCCATCGAAAATAACTTCTTTTCTAACTTCCAAATTGATGTCAGGTTTTGCTTCCACTATGATGTCTTTTTTTGCCTCAAGTTTTGCTTCCATTATGAAGTCCTTTGTTGGTTCTAGTTTGGCTTTTGATTTTGCTTATTGTGTTGCTTTCAGGTTTACTTCCATTTTTACTTCCAGGTTTGCTTTTGATTTCTCTTCCATTTTTAATTCAAGTTTTGCTTCTAATTTTGCTTATGATTTTTATTCCAATTTTGCTTTCGATATAATGTCAGTTTTTGCATCCATCTTTGCTTCCATTTTTGTGTCTTTTATTACTTCTTATATGACTTTTAATATTACATCTTTTGTTTCTTCTAAAATTGCTTCCATTATTACTTCTTTGTTTACTACCTAAATTGCTTCCTAGATAACGCAAAATTTTGCTTCCAAGATTGCTTCTGGTTTACTTCTAGTTTGGCTTTCATTGTTACTTCCTTTTTTTCTTATAAAAATACTTCTTGTTTTGCTTCCATTTATTAATTTAATACATTTTATTTTAATTTAATTAGTTAAATATATCATGCCTCTTAAATAACTTATATGATTATAGAGTAAGTCATATTGCATTTGAAATATTTTATAGGATAACATTCATAAAGGTTTTTTAAGAAAATGGACATCCAATAACATTTATAAAGATTTTTAAGGGAAATGGACATCCATAAAAAATAACAAGGTATACATTTGGTTTTTGATTAAGTATTACTATTGATAGTACATGTTGATAAAAAATAATAGATCATTTTTTATACAAATGTTTTTCAACATAAAAGTATACAATTGTTTGTGTAGACATGGAAAATTGGTAAAGGCTTAATTCAATCAAAAGGTGCAATCAAATCATCAAAATAGCACTAAAAATCGATAAATGGAACAAAGGCAATTTAAATCAAAGAAAAATTCAATTAAATGATTAAATGATTAAATAAAGCTTGAAAAGGGGAAAAACACTAAGAAATTGATTAAATTCAATTAATGACATAGTTGTTGAAATGAAAAATCAAAATGAACCTCTTACCCTTCATGGCTAAATTTAATTACTTTAATTAATTAATAAATATGAAATTCTCTCAACAAAGGAAAAAGGAGACAAAATGGACACAAATCACTCACTTTTGTTGAAATGGTCTAGCCTTTTGAAACCATTTAAATGTTTGTCCCCCAATTTAGGGACAAAGCAAAGCCAATTGACCTTACCCAAGCATAACCATGGTTATCTCACTCTACCCCCTACCCTTGGGAAAATCTTATAAATAGAAGGCATTTTGAGGCATTAATAATCCACTCCATATCTTTGAATTGCAGCAAAGCTCTGTCAATTTGCATCCATATCACTCACTTATCATTTGTCATTGCTAATTAGCTTAAATTGCATTGATCATAGTAGATTGTTCATCAAATAGAGCTAGAATTTGATAGAATAGATCTAAATTTGCATATCATATAGCTTAATTCTCATCTTTAGAGTGTCACTAGTGAGGATCATAGCTGAGAGCCTCATTTACCACTTTATTTTAGAGAACCATGAGATATTTAGATTAATTGTGCATTATTTAGATTAGTTTGCTTTGAATAGTGTAAATTCTCTTTAAATCTTGTAATTTCATGAAGGTGTAAATCACTCACACACAAATGGCGCCCACCGTGGGGCCCTAGGCCTCAAATTTATCATAATTTCCATGTTATTTGCAAAATTTAGGCTAGAATTGCATGATTTTGCTCACTGTTTGCAGGTTACAGGAAAGAAATCACGCCTACAAGTAAAGAAATCACGCCTACAGAAAAGAGATGTCGCTCGTGGTAATTAAAATGTCGCCTGTAGTCTGAACGATCACGCTTATCAGTCTTCAGAATCACGCTTCTCGACAAAGAAATCACGCCTGCGCACATTAAATTCTCGCCTCACGGACAGGCAGCTGATGCCTTTGGCTATTTAGATGTCGCCTGGAAAGAATTAAAAGCCGCGGCCGAGGAATGAGTTTACGCCTGGTGTAAAGGGAGTTTACTGCCTTTCGCATTTTTTTTGTCGCTTTGAGCATTTTAAATGTCGCTTTCAGTTAATTAGATGTCGCTTCTCTGAGTTAATTTGTCACTTGAAATAAATAATTCACACTTTCATTTAATTTGATATCGCACTTATTTACTTTAATCTCGCTTGAGCCCCTTTTTGGTGACGCTCGCGGTTAAAGTAATTACGTCTTTATTAAATTAGATCTCGCCTTTAGCAAAAGAAATGTCGCCTGATTTAGCATTGATATTGTATCGGAGTATTTACTGTTGTCGCATGTATTAAAGATTTCACGCGTTTGCAAAATTTAATATCGCACTTGTCTATTTTAATCTCGCTTGAGCCCCTTTTGGTGACGCTCGCGGTTAAAGTAGTCACGTCTTCATTAAATTTGATCTCGCCTATAGTCTGGATAATGTCGCCTGACTGTATTTTCTCTATTTTGTCAAAATAAGGACTGTATGCTAACTTCACTGTCATTTTTTTTTTGTCTCAGGTACATGCTCTATCACAGAAAAGTGCTCAAAAATTTATTTTTTTCTTTTTTGCATGCAAAAAAGAAACAAAAAAGGACGTCCTATTAGAGTATACCTTGCACCTTTTGGATTTAATTTGCAAATATTTGAGTTCAAAAAAATCAAGAGCATAATCAATTTGATCATTTTAAGCTTTTTGATTTTGGTTTCCCCTCACTTTGTATGAATTTGTGTTGACTAACTTGTTGGTGGAGGGAACGTTTTGCTAAGGTAAGAGAAGGATTTGGAGAGAAAATGAGAAAATCTACTACTTAAAAATGCGCCTAGCCTTTGCTAGCATCGTTTGAGGTATTTTTCTCATCAAGCTTGCACATTCCCTTAGCTTGTGGCATTTTCAAAGTTCAAAACATAGTTTAATCATTAAGAGGAAAGAACAAACATTTCAATTCTAAGAACCCCTTTGTCACGGGGTTGAAAAAGAACCAAATTTGATTGTGAGTGTTTGGGATAAGGGAAAAGCAATAGGGATATGCTCTTCACTCTTTGAGTGAATCAAATTTCCAAACTTGCTCTACCAAATCCACTTTTCATGCTTTCAAATGAACATGTTTAAAACTTAGTGGGCTGGCCTCCCGAGATTGCCTTAGAAGGGCCGGTGAGAGGGACAGCCCAAAGTGGGATACACTTGCTTTTGCCGTGAGAATCCGACCCACTATAAAATGAAACGCGGGTATCCTTAATGGGGTACACGACAAAAGGATTTTAGCTCTTTCGAACTTCCTCTAGTAGTCCTAACGGATTGCGCGAAATCGTACTTTTGTGCGTGTGGGAAGCCCCTTAACATACTTGGGGGATGAAAGGCTAAGATCTATTTTGAACGGAAAACTTACTACATAACGGTAAAATAGAAAAAACTACCTAATAGAGCCATTTAAAAGCCAAATTTGTGCTAGGTAGCTTGCTTGGAAGTCTTTCTTGTGATCAAACCCGTGGAAACATTTGAGAATATACACATTAGAATGATCTAGGGATATGGTGAACTATTGATGTGTGTGTTGAGATTGTCTTCAACTTTTCAAACAAGAAGTTCCAAAGTACTTGATCAAAATACAATTAAAATTTTTAAATCTTAAAAAAATTGATCAATACCATTTACCCATTCCAAACCAACCCAATCAGATTGAAATTAAAGAAGGAAGGATTGATCCATAATGATGAGCCTATTTGGGAAACAAATCAACCCTATTATGGAGCATAATTATCAAAGTCAAGATCAAGATCTCCATAGGAATCAAAGCGATGAGGTTTCTGAAGATGACGTTGTTGAAGCATCCCAAAGTCCCGTGTTTCTGGAAATAATGGAATTACTTTTGAAGTGGGATAAAGACACATATTTTCTAGCTTTCGCTCAAGCAGGAGCTAAACTTCCTTATAATTATGACACATCAACCTTGAGAAAGAATGAGGAAAACCAAAGAGATACATCATATAAAATGCCCTTATTAATATCAAACTATTCTTTTCAAAGTGATGAGGTGTCTAAAAATGATGTTGTGAGAGCATCCCAAGATCCCATGTTTATAGAGATAATGGAACGAATTTTGGACTGGGATAAAGAAGCATATTTCCTAACTTTAGCTCAATCAGGAGCTAAGCTTCCACATAATTATGACACATCAACCTTAAGAAAGGATGAAGAAAAGAAAAAAGATACTTTCTCTAAAGAGCCATCATTAAGATCAATTTGGCCATTCCTTTATGATGATGGGCCATCTGTATCTTCATCCTCCTCACAAAAAGAAGCATTTCAGAGAAACAAAGTTTTCTCAGATCAAAGGAAATTGCATAATCAACCTATTGGTGATCAAGATAATAAAGAATATGGAGTGAAAAATACCACTCTCAAGCAAGATCTAATTCAAAAACCTCCATATAGCAAGAGTAATCCATTCATCCTTTGTCCATCTCCTAACAAGGTTTCTCCCTGGATGACTTGTACACCTTTCATCCTTCATCCATCTCCCGAACCTCTATCTAGCAAAGACCCTCCCATAGCTAGCATTCCTTTCATCTTTTCTTCATCTCCCAAAGCTCCACAATTATCCAAAATTCCTCCATCAAAGAATGAGCCTAATGATGATACTTTTCCCATTGACTATGTCTACCCTCAAGGGCTACCTCTAAAAGAAACCCAAGCTAACTCACATCTTGTTGTAGACCTTTTCCATGCTTCAAAGATCTTAGAACCCAAAGCTTCATGTGCCTCAATGCTTATTATACCTATTCAAGAGGATCCTACACCATTCTTCCAAACATCCCCCACACATATCCAAACATCTACCTTATCCTTAGAAGTGGCTCCATGTCAAGAAGATAATCTAAAAAGAAAAGAAACAAATATTGATAAAGATCAAGATCAAGATTATATACAAACCCCTCCCATATTTGATGAAGGTCCCATATCCCTTGAACCTTGTGATGATCCCCTTGCATCCTTTCATGTCTTTCAAGATGATATCCTTCCATTCCAAGAACAAAGTACCCTTCCAAGTTCCATATTTTCTCCATTTCCCGAGCAAGATCAAGATATCCCTTCCATAACTTCTAATGAGCATATTGAAAATCAAGAGAAAAATACCTTTGCTACACAATTCAAAGATCCTTGTCAAGATCAAAGCATCCCATCATTTCCTTGTCATATTCCTCCATGTTCACCTCAAGAAAACATCATTCTTCCAAATCCCTTGCAAGATAATAAATCCCTTCAAGCTGCAGTTGATCCTATCAAATGTGTTCCTATCAAAGCTACTCATGAGCCTATTAGTATAAAGATAAATCTTAAAGATAAGAATGTTGACGATGGAGCTCCTTCCAAAGATATTGATATCCCTTTCACACCTTATATTCCTCCATTCAAATACAACCACATACCTCCACTATCCTCCAAATCCATTTTGGGTTCCTATGTCCCAAAACAAAAGTCTTCATCCCTTCCATCCATATTAGGTCCATATATTCCCCCATCAACCATTCCTATCATCCCTAGCTATCCATTCACTTACCCTACCATGTATCAAGATCAACAAAGACACACATACTTGAAGAATGTCCAAACACCAATCCATATGAACCATCCATATTATTCCTATTCATCCACAATTGCTAAGTCTTTTGGAAGCAATGTTGATGTGCAACATAAAAATCATAAATCCAAGAATCCATATGTGCATAAAAATCACAATGTCCCATCTAATCAACATGTGAATGAAAAGAAAAATGAAATATCCAAAAGGCCGCAAAGGTCCATCAAGCAAAAAGAAAAAAATAAAATGTGGGTTCCTAAATCCCTCATTAAAGAAATGCATTCAAAAGCATTCCAAAAGAAAGAAAAATCAAAGAATATGTGGATTCCCAAGTCATTGTTGAAAGACTTGCACACAAAAGAAGAATCAATATTGACATTCAAGCTTCCAAAGGCTTCCATTCCATCTCCTTCCAAACATCCTTCATCTCCTTACATCCCAAAATCCACTACCTCAAAAAGATCCTTACCTCCGTCATCTATTGTTCCTCCATCATTCCACCACTCTTCAAAGTGTGTGTCAAAGTTGATCTTGCCAACATTTCCATCTTCAACATACCTTCTTCTTATCCTCACATTCATTTTCCAATGCATACTTTCTGTACTTCCATCCCTCTTATCAATATCTTTGAGCATCCTAGTCATACCCATGGTTTATTATAGCATATCTTTCAGAGGAGCATTGTCCAAAGATTCTAATGTTGGGAAAATATTGAAAAATACAAAAAAAGAAAAAAACAAAGAAAAAAAGAAGAAAATGAAAAAAGAGAAAAAGTGCCTTGGTGAAAACCTAGCAATAGGCACCTTGGTAGCAAAAATAAAAAGAAATAAATCTAGGGTGAAAACCACTTCTTGTGGTGCCTTAGACAAGTACCATGATGAAAACTTGGCAAACAGGCGTCATGCGTAATTCTTCCTTCTTGCACTCTACACTTGGGGGCAAAGTTTCATCCATGCCATCTTCCATCTTCTTATCATTTACCTCACTTTCATCCATATTTCCTCTATCACCTTCATCTTGACAAGGTTGAACACATCCATGAGCATTGAGTATCTTGACATCCGTTATCCTTTCCATCAGCTTATGTACTTGCTGCATCCCTGTTACCCTATCATGATTTTGCTTATCCCAAATTCACCTTCATCATTCCTTGATAGCTTTTTTCATAATCCCAAAACATCCCTTCATAGCCTCCATCACTCCTTTATCTTGATTGTGTTATCTTATACACATCTTACCCAAATTGACCCTTAGTCTTGATCAAGATGAATTTTTTTAAAAAAATTGTTATCAAAAACTTCTTGACATGTCCACTCTTTTGGATCACTCCTTTTCATGGCAGCAAATCGTTATCCTATACACTAGCTAGCCCTGCACAATTGACTTTCATGGCTTATCCAAAAACATGCTTCACATTGCTATATCATTTTTTTCCTTAGCTTGGGTACTCTTGAGGAGATAGTTCTATGGGTCACATTCACATACTTCTTACATCATAGCCTTTCCATCTCTAATCCATCAGCTTGCAAATCCATCCTTCATGTCCTATATCTTGCTAAGACATTGGGGGCAAACCAATGTGATCTTGTTTGAGAGTGGGTAAAAAGGAAAGCATAAAATACTTTGAGTTGCATCTTGCATAAACTGAGCTTCGGTAATATTTTGGAAGTTTTTCCAAGTCCAACATTTTTTCTATCCAACTGGGGCATTTGATCTTAATCAGCGGATTTCAGCAAACAAGCATGAATTCACATGAAGCAAGGCATTAACTTCAAAAGGATTCAATAGTACAATTTTTAGTCACATCAGAGAGGGAATTATCAGAGTTTCAGAAGAGAGAAGAAGATTTTTGTGAACCTTTGATGGATATCATTGTTCACTAACCAAGAATTTGATTACCACAACTTGATCCATGAGCCTTCATTGACTTTATTATTCGGGATTAAAAATTGACAAAACACTTTAAAGATCAAAATACTTGGAAATACTTTTTGAAAATCATGAAACATTGCAAAACACTTGAAGCTTTCTTTTGATGATCTTTTCTTACATTGATTTTTATCACATCTTTTTAGCTAATCGATGATGTTTCGACTAGATTGGCAATGATGGAGACATGATATTTTTCTTGTCTTTGAGTGACTATCTTGAGGGATATCCAACAACTTATGTGAATTCATCTAATGACATGGTCATCAAAGAACCATCGAGGACTTTCATATAAGGTGGAAGGTTTACCTTTGCTTGTTTATGCAACATTGAATTCATTGAAACTGGTATTCATACTCTCATAGTTGGTTTATTCGACTAGTGTGGGTTGTACTAGTTCAAAAAGGACGTTACCAAATGTGATAAAAAGTGGTATTCATATCATCATGTCAGTGGGCAGTGGTGATTGTATCGACTTTCTGGTCCCAAGTACTCAATGATGAAAATTTATCCTCAAGGCATTTATTTGCTAAAAGCTAGTGACACTTAGCTGCATTGCATTGCATCATCATGGAAGGTTAATTGCATTATCATGTTAGATTAATTGCATGTGCCTTTTTGTTTGTAGTATTTTTCCAAGGGAAAAGGGGGTTCATTCAATTGAAATCTTGATCAATCATAAAATGGGTCATTCAATCAAGAATCAAAGAAAGTCCATAAATCATAAGTGTCTATAACATCAAAGATTCATGAACTTTGTCTAATCAAAGATACAATGTCATCAAAATGATACATCCAAGTCCTGATCAATAACTGAAATATCATGATACACTATCAACAAACTAAAAGAGCTCCATAATCAATCATCTCAATAACCTATACTCTAGCTGGGTCAAACCATGACTTAAATCCAAATAGCCAAGAAGCTAAGGTCCGTATATATATATCATTTATGAAAATGTGCCTGTTTCACAAATCAAGGGAATCATATCAGTATTCTATATCAGTGAGTCATCTTATGTCAATCAATCCTATCAAAGTATCAAGCAATCACACCCAGTACCATCGTTCGTGTCTCTGTGTCCTGAGAACGAAGCAACAGTATCAAATCATATCGGTTTTCACACTGATTGATTTATACCTATCAGAACTATCCTATGAGATTGACAAATCACATTCATTGGTACCATTATCCTGTTATCCTAATCACTTGTTTTGCTTAACTACAACAGACCTATTTATCTTGGATATGCAAATTTGTGAGTCATGGCATATCATCAATATTTTTTAGAAATCAAAACATATTCCAACTGCTCAAAATCGTTCAAATCAAGGAATTAATATGTTTTATTTCTGAGGGGGCATCAGAGTATCAAATGGGCATCACATCAAAAACATTTATCAGTGGGGCATATCATATCATATCAGTATCATATCATATCGTTATCATATCAGGAGGCAAATCAATTGCATATCGGTTTCATATCAAATCTGTCATCATATCAAACCTATCAACATATCAGCAATCAATCAACCCAGGACCTTTATCAATCAACCCAGGACCTTTATCAATTAACCCAGGACCTTTATCATCAAACCAGGACCCATATCATATCAGAGGCATCAGAATCATATCAGCACCATCATCAGAGGCACATCATCATCATCAGGAAGTACATCAATCAGAACGATCAGAGGCATATCAGAACCAGGACCTGAATCAGATCATCATACTAAGGGAATCTTTGAATCGGTGTTCTTCGCACATCGACTCAAAGAGGGGCATTTGTAGACATGGAAAATTGGTAAAGGCTTAATTCAATCAAAAGGTGCAATCAAATCATCAAAATAGCACTAAAAATCGATAAATAGAACAAAGGCAATTTAAATCAAAGAAAAATTCAATTAAATGATTAAATGATTAAATAAAGCTTGAAAAGGGGAAAAACACTAAGAAATTGATTAAATTCAATTAATGACATAGTTGTTGAAATGAAAAATCAAAATGAACCTCTTACCCTTCATGGCTAAATTTAATTACTTTAATTAATTAATAAATATGAAATTCTCTCAACAAAGGAAAAAGGAGACAAAATGGACACAAATCACTCACTTTTGTTGAAATGGTCTAGCCTTTTGAAACCATTTAAATGTTTGTCCCCCAATTTAGGGACAAAGCAAAGCCAATTGACCTTACCCAAGCATAACCATGGTTATCTCACTCTACCCCCTACCCTTGGGAAAATCTTATAAATAGAAGGCATTTTGAGGCATTAATAATCCACTCCATATCTTTGAATTGCAGCAAAGCTCTGTCAATTTGCATCCATATCACTCACTTATCATTTGTCATTGCTAATTAGCTTAAATTGCATTGATCATAGTAGATTGTTCATCAAATAGAGCTAGAATTTGATAGAATAGATCTAAATTTGCATATCATATAGCTTAATTCTCATCTTTAGAGTGTCACTAGTGAGGATCATAGCTGAGAGCCTCATTTACCACTTTATTTTAGAGAACCATGAGATATTTAGATTAATTGTGCATTATTTAGATTAGTTTGCTTTGAATAGTGTAAATTCTCTTTAAATCTTGTAATTTCATGAAGGTGTAAATCACTCACACACAGTTTGCATCAAAAGTTGTTTCTTTTATTGATAAATAGTAAGGTACAAATCCCACACAAGTCGTGGGAGTAATTGGAAAGATACATTATAAAAGTCAAACATGTATAAGAGAGTGATGCATAAATAAAGAGATTGGACCAGTCATTGCCTAGAATGACGAATCTCATGATTGAGTAGCATCCTCAGCTTCAATTGGTAAAAGTACAATGCTATGTCACACTTTTATAAATGAAATGGTCAACACTTATTCAAGTTTTTAAATTTAATCACTAAAAAGTGGGATATATGTTGAGAATTTTTAAATGATGTAAACTAAAGATATGTTTAATATTTAATGTATTTTATGTTTGTAATTTTTGTTTCAAACTATGTATCTTCTTATATATATATATATATATATATATATATATATATATATAATTGTAAAAAAATAAATTATAGAAATATAATTTTTAATAAAATTAAAAAATAAAATTTAGTTGTTGATAAAATGTTGAAATCGAAGTTACATCTCCCGTCAACCTTTATATAATATTTTTTCTTTTTTTATTCAATTTTTTGGTGTGTATAGATAACTTGAAACTTTAGTGCATGGATATATCTTTTCACTGTTTTATAAATGTATATTTAAATATAAAATTAAAAAATTATGTGTAATGAAATATATCTCTTTTTATTTGATGTCACCTTTTGTCTCAACTATTCATCTGAAATATAAATAAATTATATCCTCTTGATATTGATTCTTTCCTCTACTACATCATATTTTTTCCCAATTTTTAAAATAAATTTTACTATTTTTCCATGACAGGATAATCAATCGTATAATTTTGTGTTGGTGACTACTTTAAAAAATTAAATATAAAATATAAAAAGTAATTAAAATATTAAAAAGATATATTTTTTAAAAAGTTCACTAATAGATCTATAAAAGGGCATTTTTATATTTTAAAAAAATATCAATAAAGGAGTGGGAGTTGGTTAAACATCATTTTTTTTAAAAATAATTTTATTTTGTTTTTATAATTGGATCCAAAGTTATCTAAAATATGCATTCAATGGAGACTTCCAATTAGAAAAAGTTGAGACACGTATCTAACTTAGCTAGAATGAATATAACTAGACCATGTGTTTGACCAAAACTAATTTTTAGTTATAAATACTGAAATTCAGTTGTGCTGATAAGTTGGCCATCCAGAGAAACCTACAAGAAGAGAGAAAGGGTACATGTATTATGATCACCATCGTCTATTATAAATTGATATCATACACATTATAACATGTGGGGTGAAATGGGCTCCCACAAGGGTAGAGCTTAGCATGTTATTAAATGAAAATAAATAGAACAATAACAAATAGCTACATAATATATGAAACAAAGATCATGCTACAAGATGAGTGTGCTGCTACAGGAAGATAATTTATAGCTTCAGGAATATAGCTAGAGTTAAACAGATAACAGATAAAGTGACCATAAATGCCAATATCAATTCTAATGTTGTTATCAAGGTTAAATGAAAAATAATGATCAATAAAGATAGAATGCAACATTCAAAAATAAAGTAAATCACTTTCATAACAGTCATTTCAACTACACCATTCCTATGTATTTAATCAACAATGTAAGTATTCCACTATCAAGGAGCTATCTTCAATAGTATAAAGATATTGCCATGTGGTTGACATTGATATGTATCTTCAGAAAACACAAATGCCATGGCCAATAGAATTATTTATCCAATGAAGTAATGACAAAGAAGGGGGTCTACAATCTATGGAAGGATAAAATAATGGTGCATGAATTGTTATAAAATAATAACAACATACATATGATACACATAAATACTGTTGAAGAATGCAAACATAGTCACAATAATTTGATCACATCTCAAAATCCGTGAACTAAGTTTTTCTTTCTTTTTTTCACAAAAAATAGAAACTTTGATGCAGGGAGAGGGTGAGAAATAGGGCCAAAGGCTCACCCAAACACCAGACCACCTTGCAAAATCACAACATAGAAGCAATAAAATGTAAAAAGGAGACAAAGGAAGCATATCATTTTTATTTATTCATTCAAACTTGATACATGTTAGGTTGTGAGGCCTTCACAGTTACAACCAATACAATAGAAATCAATTACATAATAGAACAATCCTCATACATGCAAGATCCACGATCTCCAACTTCATATCTTTCTTCTAACTCCACTTCCCTCCTAAACCTAGACCAAAACATTACATTTATACTCAAGGCTACCAAACAAGTCAGACCAAAGAATCCTCATGATCTAGCATTGGAGAAAGAAATGACCCAGATTTAGGTCCACATGTTTCCCAATGAGCGATCCCAACAATAATATCATGACCAAAATTAAATACACAAGTCGACCAACCAAAATAATTAAATTAAACTTGTTAGTGAACAAGGACACCGAGCAACACCGAACCCACTTGGTGAAAGAACACAACAAAGCCACTCGGTGAGAGGCACCACCGAGCAAAGATAGGTAACCAAGATCATTAGTGAACAAACAAGAACACTCCACCGAGAACTCAAAAGTAGTTACCGAGCACATCTAACAAGCTAGTGAGATATAGGATTGCCAAAAACCCAAGATGCTCCTGCATCAAACTCTAAAATGAAGAAACCCAGTAAATCTTGTGAAAACCCAGTTTGTAGTTTGCGAGGAATCTTCACCAATATAGACCTGATCATTATCTACAACCAGTTCTCTATTAGAGTAAAGAAATGACATTGAGCAAAGAAATCAATAAATGTAAAGTGTGATAGTATTGTTATACCATGTGAATGCAAACATAATAGTCCTGACGATGATGATAAAAATGTGTAATGATAAACAATGGGAGGGTCAAACATTTTTTCCACTTTTTCAAATGTCATATCAAGATAGAAGCTATTGAAAAAGGAATGAAAACTCTTATCAAACATCACGAGTCATAATATATAGAGGGTCTTTAACATAGAAGGATACAACATGTATGTATGGAGTTCTATTAGTATTTGAAGGTACTAAGAGGGGGGGTGAATCATTACAAATAGGTAATCTACTAATTCAACCATAGGTCTAATTAACTTTAGCAACAACTTCCAAATAATAATACATATAACTGATGCAATGAAATAAAATTAAATAACATCAGACTTTAACACATTCATCACACATAACACACTAATTTTTCTCACATAAACCCTCAATTAGAGGGAGAAAACCATGGTGGGGATGACACCCACAAGCCCTTCATTACAGTAAAAAGGTTTGCCCTGTTAGGTGCTATAAATACCATTTCAGAGGGTTCACCCTGTTAGGAGTGATTAGTACACTATCAGGAGTAAAATGAGATTTGTTAAGATTGACCTTGCTAGAGGATTTAAAACTCCTTCTATGATTCCACCTGGTTAAGATATTTACAATAGAAGACGTGTTAAAGTCCACCTAGTTAAGGGGTTTACAATAGAAGACCTATTAAAGTCCACCCGGTTAATGGATTTTGCTTTCTATAACTATTAGGGAACAATAAGAACTGATCTAGATGTAGCACACTTTGCCTGTTAGATCCAATATGCTCTCTACTCTCTATTACTTCTATTTGATCTACCTCTACTCAAAACCATGATTACACCCTAACAACATGAATTTCGCTTCACACAATCATCAAATCACTAACTCTCAACAACCTTTTACGATAAGAGTAGTACCCAATAAATACTTAACTTGCATCGCCTTAACCTTCACCAAAATTCAAATTTCAATTTTCCCGCTCAAATACATCTCACCAAAAAACATATCTTGATGTTTGTAAAATTTTTTCTAGCACCACCTCAATCCATCATAAGATTTACATGTGATGTTTCCAAGAACAATCAAGACCTATTGACCATCCCAAATTGCTTTTGGAATCTTCCCTTCATGCTTGCCTTAAGCGTATAAATGATAGCTCATCAAATCCTTATCTTCTAAGATGCATCGCCATAACATCTATACACACCATAATATCCATATCATTCACCGATCTAAGATTTATCACTGATAGCTCAAGAACTCAGTCTCTTCAACTTGTAGCCTCTTCTACCACTGTGATGCTTGCACACTGATTGTCCAAGCAAGTTGTAGTTGAAGACAAGATGTATTATGATTATATAATATTGATTCTATGACTACTCCAATTAATTCCATCTCAAACATGACCACTACCCGAATCTCCATATGCATTTGTACTACATGTACACTGGTTACTATACTTTTGTTTTCTGCATACCGATCAAACATTGACCTTACCGATTGGTCAAACCATGTGCGATAACTATGTTGTCATGAATGAAAACCAAAAACACAATCACCTATGATAGCTCACCAAAATCCATCACAATACCAACAATCCCTCCCTTTGACATTGATGACAAACACTAGGTGAAAATATGTTTATCTCCCAAAAATTATCTTAACACTGATCATAGCAAAAAACATATATATTGTATGACTCCTCCTAACACTATACATCACTAATACATATTCTTCATATACCTATTTTCACTTTCCCTTACACTCCCCCTTTTTTCAACAATGAAAAAGATTCACAAATTCAAATGTGTTCAGATGAATAGCATACCAGGCTCAGATTCTGTCAAATACATCCTTGAAGTTTGTCTTTGTAGTCTATAATGACATCTCCCATGACTTCTTCAAATGATTCATAACAATGACATGTCCATGTATATTAGAGGTTAACTCCTCCATGACATCCAAAGTACCCATGTCTGGTAATTCATTTATAGCTTTTGTGTTCTTCACATTTTGTTGCAACACCTCTACTGTGGGAGCTAAGTAGGATTGTAATTCAAGTAGTGTGATGATCCTCTTGTATGTGACCATTTTCACTTTGGCACTGTACTCTATTGCATATTTTGTGATAGGATCAAGCTTTTCAACTAATTTGTCAAGGTCCTTTTGTGCATGTTCTTTGATCTTCTCCAAGTCCTTGGTAAACTCTAAATTTTTTGACACTTTGGTCAATAACTGACCGACCTCTTTTACTGTGATCTTTGTTTGATCCACAAGTTCTGAAAGTATCTCCTTATCTTTAGCAATCTTCTCCATCAACTTCACTATCCTTTTCTTCTCATAATTAGACTCAACCAACTTCATTACAGCAGTGTCACTATCAAGAGTTTGTTTAACAATGGCCTTTATCAATGTGTCTATCTGATCAATTACTATTGCATCAATGTCATAATCTACATCTAGAATTAGACCTTCTAGAATGTCTCTAGCTACCTTCAGTACTATAGGCTTCTTCTTCTCTTTAATCTTTTATCTTTGTGCCTTCAACAACAAATTTTTAAAGAGCTTGAGCAGTTCCTTAGGGCACAATTTAGTGATATCAATGGGGATCTAAATATCTTCATCTTCATCTTCTTCCTCTTCTACTTCAATCACCAGTTTGATTTTTTTTTTCCAGTTTTTTCTCCTTGTATGAATTTGCGTAAGGTAATGAATGTAATGTCTAGATCTAGAAGATAAATAGATAGCACAAATAAGAGAGACAATATGATATGATCAAATGATAATAAATACATATAATGTAGATGTGCCTAATTATATAAATAATGTGTGATAACTAGGAGTTATGCAAGTGATAACCTATCAATCACATTAGGTGTAATCACGTGTCCACCAAAGGTGGATCATCCTCAATTGTACAACAAAGTATGTGTAACATGTGCAATAATGAGATGATGATAATGTGATAAGAGCACTAAAGGTGGATCTCACACATAAAGAGGTATGAGATGACAACTATCACCACCTAAAGTAGAATTCTCCTACACCATGTGCTAAAATGAGATGCAAACTCCTATGTGTCTATATGAAAACTAATATGAAAATGTATTATCCTAAATAAACTTAAGTGTAGTATAATTAGTGAATAATTAATTACACCAACACCTCACCTTAAGTGAAAATTAGGGGAATGCTCTTAAGCTCACAATGCTAGATAACAATGTATGATGGGTCCCGACTACTAGGCCATGTTAGGTACCCATGTACAAACTGCATGTGCAAAAGATATGAAATGCAATATCTCATAAAATAGAGAAAAAAGGGAAAACCTCATGGGAAAAACCCTCCCCCAAAAAGAGAGATAAGTACAATAAGAGAAAATGAGAGAGAAGACCTCGTGTGAGAAAAATATCCCCCCATAAGAATAAAGAAGTCAAATGACCCCCCTTGAATAAATAGCTCACACCCCCAAGAGAGCTCGCAAGTGAAGATACTTACTATTAGTGAAGGGTTTGGTGAAGATGTCTACAACCTGCTCTATTGTAGGACAATACTGCAACTCAATGACTTGCTCCTGTATCAACTCTTTGATGAAGTGCATATGAACCTCAATGTGTTTGGTCTGCTAATGTTGGATCAGATGTATCAAGATCTCTATAGCACCCTGATTATCACAATGAATGATTATAGGTCATGGAATGCTGAAACCAAAATCCTATATGATATGATGAATCCAAATAGCCTCTATAGTTGTAGTAATAACCCCTCGATACTCAGCCTTAATCGAAGATAGATCAATAGCGTGTTGCTTCTTACACTGCCAACAAATGGGGCCTGAACCAATATGAAACATGTAACCTGGAGTAAACTTGTGACCTTCAAGATCGTCTACCCAATTTGTGTCTGTATATTTAACCAACTCAAGTCCCATACCTGTTGCATAGTGAATCCCATGTGTATGTGTACCCTATATGTAGTGCAATATGTGTTTGGTTACCTTCCAATGAAGCTCATATGGCTCTTGCATGAAGTGATAAACCATGCCAACTACAAAGGATATGTCAGGAAATGTATGTGTCAAGTAGATGAGACTTCCAACAAGTTGTCTATATAATGTAGCATCAACAAGTGGTGTGGTACATTTAGCCTCTAACTTGACACCTAAAAGAAAGGGAGTGGGTGAAACCTTGCAATCACTCGTGTAAAATTGAGAAATTAAATCAAGAGAATACTTGGGCTAAGAAAGTGTGATCCTTGTTGGGGACTGTGTGATCTCAATACCAAGAAAATAGTGAAGTAAACCCAAGTTTGTCATAGAAAATATGTCATGCAAAGAAGACTTGACACTATCAATGATGGATGAAGTACTCTCTATAACGATCAAGTCATCAACATAAAGAACAAGTATCAAGTGTGAGTCATCCCGTTGAAGAATGTAGACATTCAAATTTGAATGACACCTAGTGAACCCTACTGAGAGAATAAAGGAATCTATCTTGTAATACCAAGCCCTAGGAGCTTGTTTGAGGCCATAAATAGACTTCCTCAATCTTCAAACCATAGAAGTATCCTATATAAATCCCTATGGCTACTCCATATAATTCTCCTCATGAAGATCCCCATGTAGAAATCCACTCTTTACATCCATCTGATGTACAAACCAACCATGAATTGTAGCAATAGAAAGTGTCAAATGAATGGAGTTCATCTTGATGATCAATGAAAAGGTCTCAGTATAGTCAACACCAGGAACCTGAGAGAAACCTTTTGCAACAAGCTTATCCTTATACTTATCCACACTTCCATCCACTGCAAACTTGGTTTGATAGATCCACTTACATAGAACCAACTTTATTCTCTTAGGAAGAGGAGCTAAGTCCCAAGTGTTATTCCTCATCAAAGAGTTATACTCATCCTCCATAGAGTTTTCCCACTTAGGAACCCCTGAATCTTCCTTAAATGTCTTTGGATCTAAAGAAATTGCAATATAAGCATATGGAAATGATTTGTGTTGACCTTGTCCTTCTAGTGACTGAAGGATTCCACACAAGTGAACCTTCTAAATCAAGTGTTTGTTGTTCCCAATGAGGTCTAGTGGAATAAGAAGATGAAGAAGGAATGTCCTCAATTATTTCTTGACCATGTGAAGGTGGAAACCTGTGAGTCAGGGTTGAAAAAGTTTCATCTTCTAAGTCTTGTCATCACTATCACTTTCCAAAATGGAGGAAGAAGGAGGATTTGAAGAATCCAAACAAGGAAAATTCTCTTCAAAGTGAACACTACTCTCAAAGAAAATCTCATGTGTCTCAGGATCCATAAGCTTGTATGCCTTAAGAGTCTCGGGATAAACAACAAATATGCAAAGCCTACTTTGTGGTTCCAATGCCCTGCGCTTCTGTGGAGGTATTCATGCCCAAGCTAGATAACCAAAGACTCTAAAATGTTTTACAACTAGTTTTCTACCACACCAAGTCTCAAGAGGAGTAACTCCGTACAAGGCCTTATGAGGAATTATATTTTGGATATGATTGGCACAATATATAGGTTCAACCCAAAAAGATTGATCAAGAGACTTAGCATGAATCATACAAGTGGTCATCTCCTTAAGGGTTCTATTATTCCTTTCCACAACACCATTTTTTTATGGACTATAGGAAACTGAATGTTGAAGATCAATACCCTCAAGTGTGCAAAAGTCTATAAGCCTTGAGTTCACATAATCCCTTTCATTGTCTATTCGAAGAATCTTGATGACTTTCCCTAATTGCTTCTCAACATGAGCCTTGAAGGTGAGAAATTTATCAAACACTTCACTCTTGTGATCAAGAAAGCAGACCCCCAAGTGTAGCGTGAAAAGTCATCGATGAAGATGAGTGCATAACAAGCCTTGCCAAATGATGGCATTGGAAATGGGCCCATTACATCACTATGAACCAACTAAAGAAAAAATATTGCTCTCCAAGACTTCCCCTTGTCAAACTTCTCTTCGAGATGCTTGCCCACTTTACAACCTAAACATACACCCTCTAAATACTTGACTTGAGGTAGACCTTTGACCATATCCTTGTTGCTAAGCTATTGAAGATACTGATAGTTGAGATGCCCAAATCTTTCATGCCAAAGTTTACTTTGTGAATTTGAGTGTGTCAACAAGGCATGTGAAGGAGACTTAGGAATAAAATGAGAAAATGAATAAAGCCTTGTGTCATTATTAGATTTCCCTATTGCCACCATAGAATCATCCTTAAGATTTTTCACTACAACTAAATCACAAAGGAATTCAACTTTATTTCCACCTCCACAGTGAGTGATTTGGTAAATTGAAAGGAGGTTGGTGATAAGGTTTGGAACATAAAGATCATCTTTGAAAACTCCATTTTCCATCTCAACTTCCCCTTTCCCTTCAACTTCCACTTGTGTATCATCTCCTACATAGATGTGAGGTACCTTAGATGGTTTCAAAGAAGAAAATTTCTTCTTTGAAGCACCCATATGATGTGTGGCACCTGAATAAAAAAATTATTCCTTTCAATTAGTTGTACTTGCCACCAATGCTTTACCTTTACCCTTTGAAGTGGAAGGTGATGACTCCTTTCCCTTGTAGGCATTTGACAAATCAATATGATTCTTCTTGATTATGTTTTTCAACTCATCAATTTGTTTCTTGTGGCATTGATGCTCATCATGATATGGCTTTTTGCAATATGCACAAATTTTATTCTCCTTCTTAGAATTGCTCCCCTTATTGTTGGAAAAAGACTTTCCTTGTTGTGAGGAGGAAGATTATTGTGTGTCTAAATATGATTTGACCTTCCACTTATTTTGCTTCTTGTTGGATCCTTTACCACCTTGATTCCTTTGATTCCCATTATTAGCCACCAATGCCTTAGATTTTGAAGACTTCAGAATCCCCATACTCATCATTTTTTCTTGTTCTAAGACCAACGTTTCTGCAAATGACTCAAATGAAGGCTTAGTGAAGGCACTTCCCATGGTCAACTTGTGAGTATTGTAACTTGAAACAAAACCTACATATTCAAAGGAGTATTTTTCAATAAATGATTGATCAACTTTGCATTCTTCATGGGATTACCACAATCCTCAAGTTGTGTTCTATAATCATTGACTTTGTTGAGATAATCTTGTATGGTGTCAAAATTCCTAGGATCCAATTTGAGAAGATCAGCTTCAATTGAGAATCTTGTTTCTTCATCCACTTTACCATACAAATCTGCAAGTTTATCCCAAACTTCCTTTGCATTATCCATGATTTTGATGTGATATAAGACATCCTTATGAACATGTGTTCTCAAGAGACCGATAACCCTATAATCTTTGGTAAGCTATTTGTCTCTAATAGGATCAATATCATCAGGTTTTTTAATTTTACCATCCGCATAATTATTCAAATCATTTACCATTAACAAGCTCCATACATTATCTTTCCATGTAGCATAGTTATGTGGAGTTAGTAGTGGGAATGAATTAGAAACCATGATGCCAACATGAAAGAGAACAAGAGATAAAGAGAAACCAACACACAATACACCCCCCAATTCACTCAATCAAAAAATTACCCCCCCCCCAAAAAAAAAAAAAAAGAAAAAAGAAAAAAAAAAGTGATGATTTTGGCACTTTATATATAGTGCGTGTATAATTGCCACTTGCCAATTTTTGGCCAAAATGGAATTTTGATATTTATATTTACAACTGCCTTTAGGAGGCTAAATCATACTATAATCAATATTGCTCAGAATCAAAGCAAATCCTAATCATTACAATGACCATACGAGGCCAAAAAAGACCTATTTTAGAAAGTGACAATTTTGCCCAAATAAGGCTACAATTTGGTAGAAAATATATAAAGTACTCAAAAAATTATACACTTTAAAAAAAAGCGGCACCTGAAAATGTGTCTGTATGAGCCCGAACGAAGCCTTTGAAGTTGCAAAATTGAGGATCATGCAGGTACAGTCACCAAAAACTACAATTTCTACAAAATTCGTGAACCAAAACCAAAAAATAACATCACTACTAATACATCCAGAAAAATCTACCCAAAATTTTAAAAAATGCACTCAATTTGGAGCCCGGATGACCAAGTTATGGCCTCTCAAAGTTGAACTACCAAATCAAAACTGCATATGGTGAGGGGTCCAAAATTTCCAAGACTGATGATGTCAACAAACCCATGAGGTTAAATTTGATGGTCAAACAATCATCACAACAAACCAGAAAAGCTAAAAAATGACGATCAAAAGACCATCAAATTTAATATAATAGAATGATGATACAATTCAAAGCCTAAAATTGACATCCAAATGACCGTCACCTCAGTTTGAATTCACCTACATTTGACGGTCAAACGACCATCAAATTTACCATAACAAAATTATTGTGCAAATATGCAATTAAATTTGATGACGAGACACCTACCAAAGCAGAACAAAAAATGTCCAAATGATGCTTATAAACCTGTCAAATTTAAGATAGTGAAAACTATGTGAAAATGCAATTTTTTTAATAAAAAAATTACCAGTCAGGGGTTGACATAGCAAATTTAGGGCTCGCATGGATGTCACGTGTATATTGACTAGGCTAGTTGTGATGTCATTGAGTGATGATGACCCGATGGAAGAGTTGAGGAGAAGTGGCAGTGGGGTGGCCCACTTGGAGTGGCAGTGAGTGGGAGATATTTATCCCACATTCACCACGTTAGTGAATCGTGGGATATGTTTATTGGGAGCCTGCGATCATAAACAAAATGACACTATGTGGTCTGGGTTGTCGATGCCTATGTGGGGTGGGCTGGGATGGATTCATGTATGTTTGTGCTTTGCTGGGTGTGCTAGGAGATGGGTCCCCGGTTTGCCCTTGATTTGATCTTTGACCTCATTCAACTTGGTGTAAGCAGTGTATGCAAGGCTGGGATCTGACAACCCAGTCATCACTTTGTACTATTTTGTACTTTGATAATAACTACAACCTAATTTTGACAATAAACAAGGGTGGGGACCTTGACAAAACCCCAAACTTTTGTAGAACAAATAAAATATTGACATGAATGAAAATTTGTAGATATGAAAAGATTAATTGACGGAAATGGAAATAAGTTTAGATTTGAACTACAAAATTTCCAAAAACCATTATCGAATTGCAGATCGGGCCTTAGGGTCCAATTTGCAAAAATAAATTGCTTCAAATTTGACTTTTGCTTAAGATAGGAAAATTTATAGTCAAAATTCACTAGAATGGTCACCCGGATGCAATAGTGAGGTCCAATCTTGCTCAAAATGCTCCCACAAAGTGTTGATCCTGGATTTGGTTCATGGCTCTCTAAAAGTTGAAGCAACAATGGCTCTCCAATGGCTATGCAATGAAGACTCATATGGCTTTGATACCATGTAATAATTTGCCTAAGGCAATGAATTTAATGCCAAGATCTAGAAGCTCAATAGATAGAACAAACATGAGAGACACGATGATATGATGTAATCAATAACTCAATAATGATCAAATGATAATGGATATATACAATGTAGATGTGCCTGAATATATAGGTAATGTATGATAACTAGGAGCTATGCAAGTGATAACCTATCAAGAACAGTAGGTGTAATCACATGTTCACCAAAGGTGGATCATCCTCCATTGTACAACAAAGTATGTGCAACATGTACAACAGTGAGAGGATGATAATATGATAAGAGCACTAAAGGTGTATCTCACACATAAAGAGAAATGAGATGACAACTATGACCATCTAAAGTGGGATTCTCCTACACCATGTGCTAAAATAAGATGTAAACTCCTAGGTGTCTATATGACAACTAATATGTAAATGCATTATCCTAAGAAAACTTAAGTAAAGTGTAATTAGTGAATACTTAATTACACCAATACTCCTAAACTCAACTTCCTTTTTACTGAAAGTATATCTTCAACCTCTTTGAGACTTTCTTCTTGACTTGTCACCGGTTCTTGAGTATGTATTTGTACCTTTGGTGTATCCTCTTCCATATGAATAACTTCAATCAATATTTCATCTCCACTGGTTTGACCAATATCCTGTGTTTCAATGTCATATACTTGCTTAGGAATATAAAAAATGACATTACCAATTATCTCTTCAGGAGTAAATGTGTAATCAATTTTCTCAACAATTGGTTCTTTAGATTTATGTCACTCATCAACAACTTCTTGTTCCTCTGGGTCTTGTTCTGCTTCTTGGTTCTTTAGCTTTCTATAATTCATCAACAACTTCTTTTTCCTTGATATCTCCATAGTTTCATCATGCACACTTTGTGTGTCACCGACAAGTATTCTTGCAACTCTATTTCTGATTTTGAAATCTTGTCTATAAGCTTCAACGATTATATTTTCTTCTTCAAGATACAACTTAGGATTTGCGTGCAAAAATGTACTCTCCATAATCTCTCTATCCATCTTTAGTGTTGCACTCCATCTTTCATTAATTAAATCATAAAGTTCTGTAGGTATGACATGGTATAGTTCACTTGGTGTTTTGTAAAAAATTTGTAGGCTCCATATAATTGCCTCTTCTATCTTCTTCTTGTCTTCATCATTAAAAAAATCATATCTTTTGCCAAATCTACCCATTCTGCCACCCTCCATTATGTCTTTGGCAATAAAATCAGCGCTAAGGACTTTCTTCTTACCACTTGCTTTCAATTATTTTGCATCCTTATCTAATTCAGTCTTGGTTTCTTCATCTTCTGTTGTGTCCTTTTGCTTACTAATCTTGCTCTTTTCATTAGATTTCACTTTTTTCCTCATGGAAGTCTTCTTTATTGTTGGTTTCTCCTATGCTTTTACAGAATTAGTGGGAATATCTATTTGGTTTATCAACATCAATTGCTTCAATAGAAGTACCAATCTCTATACTTCCAACTATTTGAGTTACCTTCTCAATCATTCTCATTGTCTTTCTCTATATCACTGGTTTCTTCAGTTCCATATGAATCTTAGGAACAAACCTCTACATATGTGTGAAACCTAGGTGTAGTAGCATCTATAGGTTTAGATGGAAGTGCATCTTCACATAGCCTCACTAGATCATTGTCTACCTCGTAACCCATAGCAGGAACCCAAGATGTTCTTGGTTGCACAACTTGCAAAATACAAGTGTCAATATCAACGAGAAAACAAATATGTTTTTTATATTCCTCTACAATACCGGTTATCGATATAAGATTTACCACTAGTAGCTCAAGAACTTAGTCTCTTCAACCTGTAGCATCTTCTACCACTATGATGCTTGCACATTGATTGTCTAAGCAAGTTGCAATTGAAGACATGATGTATTATGATTATATAAATATTGATTCTCTGATCTCTCCACTTAATTCCATCTCAAGCATGACCACTACCAAAATCTCCATCTGTATTTGTACTTTGTGTACACCAGTTACTATAATTAATTATTTTCAGCTTACCAATCAAACACTTACCTTAATGATTGATCCAACCATGTGTGGTGACTATGTTTCCATCAATGACAACCAAAAAAATAATCACATGTGACCTCTCACCAAAATCCATCACAATGCCAACAAGTTCCATAAAAAATAAGTTACAGGAAAACTTAAATAAACACTAAATGAAAATATATAGAAGAAGGATGTTTTTATTATTTTTTACATGAGCTACAAGTGCTTCAAGTATTTCTTATAAGAAAACCCTTGAGCTCAACCATGGATCAAATGAATAGACATAACCTTTCATATCAATAGAATATCAAATAAAATTCATGGCTATAAAATACCAAATACACAAAGAAATAATGATATTTTTCCTTATTTTTTTAAAGACAAAGCTCAGGAACCTGTAGTGCCACGGTTTGAATCTATAAGAAAATCTTCATGGAATCATAAAGAAACACCTTCCAAGAACCAACAAACCCTACTCCATCCTTGGTGATGCTCAACACACAATAAAATGTAAAATAAAAATGAGGAAAGATTGTGTGACTTTAGGGTTTTTACCCTAATATGGTTAGTTGTTGAAAGGTTTTTTTGCCTTTAACTTTAAAATAATAGATATTTTTAACTAAGTGCCTTGTGGGCTTTAGCTATTTTCCTTTTTTATTTTGCAAATGAACTTCAAGTATAAATTATTTATTAAGTGATAGTTTAATTTATCACCTAATAAATATTTTAATAATACTAATACATGCAAAATTAAAAAGGAAATGCATGCCCGGTAGGACTATGACCTGCTTCTTAGTTCAAAAGAACCTCATTTATATTGTTGTTTTGGTATAAAAAAAAAAATTTCAGCTTTCAAGAGGTAAATAAATTCATACCTGGTGACTTTGTACTTTTGGTTTCAAGATTCAACGAGCATAACATATGAGAAAGGTACAAACTAGGTAGCACCAATGGCTTAATCATAATTATATTACATGAATCAACAACTAAATTGGACTGACATAGATAACATAAATGTAGTTCTTAGTAAACAAGCAAGAAGTTACTATGGTCTACCTAGGATGTAGGAACAATCACAAAACAAAGTTCAAATGGATGGAGGAATAGTCACATAACATAGTTTTGATGGCTGCAATAACACTCATATGATAAAGTGCCAATGGCTGTAGAAAAAGTCATAGAACAAAGCTCTAATGGCTACAAGAATAGTCACAAGACAAAGTTCCAATGGCTGTAGGAACAGTTATAGAACAAAGTTTCAATGGTTGTAGGAACAGTCATAAAACATAATTCCAATGGGTGCAAAAATAGTCAGCTACTAAAACTATAATTAATTAATGAACAAAAAAGTAACTACTTAACCAAATGAGCATAACTCTAATCAAGTGGGCCCCTTGGACGAGTCTTCCCAAATCTTAACTCAAATGTAGAAAATTAGAGTATCATTTTATTCATCAAAGTGTTGTTACAACATGATAGTAATGTGGTAACATTGGCATGCACAAGACAATTGTATATCCATAACTACTATAGAATAATGCCTAATCCAAGCTGGTAGTATAGCCTCAAGGCTTCCAATGCCATTATTTATTAAGATATAGTCAATTAAAGGTGCACAAGGCCAAGTTTTGACTCCACAAGAACAAAATATTTAGATTTTACCAAGGGGATGAGCATTGCCACCAAAAGAACACCAATATGAGATGCAAAAGAGGTAGTTTGAAGAGAATCTAGAATGATAAATTACAATAAAAGATGAAAATATGAGGTCAAAACTTGCCAAACAAGAGACTTACAAAGACAAGATTCTAACTTTATTGTAAGGCGAGTCTCTTAAATCTCCCAAATTTTAAATTCCAAGTTTTAGGAGTGATCCCTCATTTCAAGAGTCTGTAAATAAAGAGCCTTGAATGTTTGTTTCCCCAAGTGTTAAAGAACTTGATATAGTACAAGAACACATTCTTGAACAAGTAAATCCTTATGAAGAACCCATTCAAGATTCAACACCTCAAGATCAACCTTCCCCAAACCTAGTGCAACCTCAAGAAAACAATGATATTTTGATTTCTCAAGTTGTAGAAAGCAAGAGGAAATGTTTGAAGAGTCAAAGATAAATCCTTTACATGCTATTATGACTATGCAATATATTGAGAATAATAAATCATATTTGCTACCCGAGGTAGAAGAGGCTAGGTCTGTTGAACAACATATTCTTGATGATGAGATATTGACTAATTTATTTGTTAAACTTCATGATTATGTCAATGAAAATGAAAAGAATATACCCATACTAACTTTGGGGACAAGTACAAAACATCGAGAAGATATGGATAGGGCATTGGTCTTTCATGAAACAAAAGAAAAAATGAATAAAATTGAAGATTTTGTCTCCATAATAGATAATTTTTTTACCAAAGATTGATGTTAGGCCACAGCTTGAAAAATCAAAAGCTTGTGAACAAACCCCTAAATCAGAACTTGTACTTCAAGAAGACATTTTTGATGTCTCATTAAACCTTAGGCAAAGTTGTAATGAGGTAAAAATGAGTCCTATTATGCAAAGGACTTAAGAGGACATGGAAGCATTTTGTTTCAATTTAGATGTTAAAGGGTTGTTTTGGGATACAACACATTTTATCCAGATTTGATGGAAAAATAGTTATTTTGTGATGTAGATAAGGGGTTAAACTCAACATAAATGGGACATATTTCACAACAATGGGTTGATCCCGCTTTGCACTAAACTCTCTTCTTCTTGGCATGACCTTCACAAGGCTACAAGGCTTCAAGACACCAAATCATGCATCAGTGCTTCAAGGTTTACATACTAGATACATCTTATACCATGTGGAAACACCATTTCAACCCCACAATAGCTCACAAGACTCAAATTATCCCAACTTACTCGGCACCTCTCTCAACAAGTCTGATTTCCTAGTATCCCTACCAGATGACAAAATCTGACATAACTTTTAATGCAAGCTAGATCTCTCCAAATTAATCACTAATTAAAATACACTTTTTGGCCTCTTAAACATATCATAAACTTGGGGAGGGTTACTTTGGAACATACTCTTCTATAATTATTTGGTAATGTTACTCTAAGGCTTAATTAGTCTAATAAATTGAGTTTTTTGGTCATAAATTTTGCTTTAGAATCGATCTAGAGGATAAAAAACCACTTTTGGATACCCATTTTGGATTTATACAACATATATCATAATAAAAGTAGGTTGTTCTGTATGAAATGCCTCAAAAATTGTTTGTTTACTCATTATTACCCTAGTTTCCCAAAAAGGTTGTTAGAAATATTGACTTATTAAACCAATTAAATAATCTTATTTTAAGGAATGGTAAGAATTAAAAACATATGCAACAAAATATATTTCCAACTGTATAGGTTTCAGGCTTGTACTTTACCATACAAGGTTGTACCAATCAAAATACTTGATCTTTCACTGTGAAAATTTGAAAGTGGCAATCACTACATTTATCATAACTTTTGTAAATAATGATGAAATTTACTCAAACAAAAAGTATTTGAAAGGTAAGAACATTTCACAACTTTTCCAACAACTTTAATTTATGTACTATAAATTACAAGGCCATACACAGGCTTGAAACAATGAAAAATATTGGAATTTGTAGAAAATAGTATTATTTTGGATTTATTTCATCTTCAAAAACCCACAACCACTTTGGCTCAGCCATAAAAGATATTTTAAAGAATTTTACATCTTGTTTCAATAGTTACAACCAACTCTTTTGAATGCCAACCGACCTTGACCCATCACATTCCCATTCTTTGCATTTTGCAATATAACAATTTTGCAAGAATTGACAACTTTTACATTATTTGACAAATGACCCTTGAAATGACACTCTAAGAATCCAAATCAATACAAACAAGTTGAATATGGTCTTTTAGAACTTATTACATGATTAAGTTACCAAAAATAAGCTAAGAAACCAAATTTGACTCATGGAGGCTTGAACTTGACAAGGTGCTCCTACACCATTTTGGGATGTAGAAGAAACATTTTGTTTAGATTTGGAGGTTAAAGAAACAACTATTGGAGAGGTAATTTAAGGAAAACATCAAGAGGAAGTGTTAGAGGTCATAGCTCCAAAAGAAGCATTGGAGATATCAAATTAAAACCAACAGGATGATGGACCAACAAAGCATAAAGGTGGAACCAACATTCTTTCCATGAACTTTGTCATCTCACAAGGATGTCCTATAAGATATCTATCTAGAATGGAGGCCAATAGGGAAATAGAAGTTAATTGAGCACCCAATCATGAGGCCTGAATAAAGGAAAGTGATTCTTAGCTTGTTTACACACATCCATTTAGTCACATTGCTAATCAAAATGAAGAGGTAGGGCACATTATTTTTGTTCTTGAAGTAGTATTACAATACATGTCTCATTTGTTTTTCACATCTCTATCTTGTCTCATTTATCTTAAAGTTTGTAAATCATCTCAGGATAGGAAGAAAAGAGTGTTACTTCCAAAAACTAACCAATGGTTTCATTTGATTCATCATCTTAGTATTTTCATTTAATACAAAGGTCATACTATAAGATCAATTACAGTTACCATATTTCTACTAGAGGGACAACATATAATGTTACACATTTGAAAGGAAATACAATATAAAACAATGATTCCAGAAGATTACTAAACATGCCATAAAATCACAGTGATGGGAATCAGTTAAAGGTTCTAGTTGATCCAACAAATAAACCTTTCGATATTCGACCTTGCATAAAAGAGCCTTCCCTTCCTTCTATTTCAATTTAATTTATTGCAAAAAAACTACATCAAGTTTCCTTTGGTCAAGACATCCTTTGATCAGGAGACGCTTATTAGGGGCATTCCAACCCCTGACATTCCATGTAAGGAACTTTATGGCTTCCAAATAGAAAACAAGTCTCTCCTGGATCTTAACTTTGTTTGATCCTTCATATTCACTACCATCTCCAATAGTTCTTAGGTAGATTTCCTTCCTAGGGTCTTCTCTGCCCTTGTATTAGGCTTCTTAGATCTAGATTTGGATTGACTAATTGTCCTCTTCTTCATGATTCCCATCTCTCTTGATAGTCCCAACACATATTCTTCATCCTCTGAAGAGAGATGCCCCCCCTTGTCCACACATTCCTTGGTCTAGTAATTCTTCTCCCTTATTGAAGCTATCTGAATGTCTTTGAATCCCTCTAAGGACTCCTCCCAAGTTTCCTCACTGTTAATATCTTCATTAATTTTTCTAGACTCCTAAAACTCCTCACTATTAATATCTTCTTTAATTTTTACAACTATTTAATCCAACATTTCTTTACTAGCATCTCCCCTTATTAAACCTTATATTAGCTTTGCATCCAGACCAATGCCACACCACCTTCACCTCAAGATTAGCCAACTCCACCATCTTGTGTGGGTGTTGTCTTAACTCCATCACTCTTAATCGAGTTTATATGTTCCTTCCTAACTCGAATTTAATCTACCAACTCCACCTCCTCTATCTTTGAAGAACTAACAATCACCTCTGTCAACCTATCCACCTCTGGCTCTACTCCCTTACCAGTTCCCTTCGATCGTTCCATCATTTCATATTTCTTTTCCATTTCCAAGAGCTTGTCTTTGAACACATTTTGTTCTAAACCTTTACCTTTCTGATCTACTATGCACTCTTCCATTACATGTCCCCATTCTCTGCATTTCTTACATTGTTCTATGACCTCTTTAACTTTAATCTATTGCCACCAAACTCCCTCACTAGACTAGATTTCTATGGTATGAGAAAGAGGGGGATGCAAGTGTCGTGTGATCCAAATCCTCTGTACATGGTATGATCTATTTTTTTAATCACCTTATCTGATTTCACATACTTACCCAACTTATCCCCTATTTGTTTAAGTGTCTCCTCATTGTAATGCTCATGTGGCAGGTTGTAGAGTCTAACCCAAATTAGAACTTCCTCCAATGTTACTTGCTTAGGGTTAAATTTTAGCATCCAATCTTTGATTAAAAAACCTTATCCCTCCCATCACAAATGATCCATTATTAAGGACCTATTGTTTCTTCCTCGCACTACCTGCAATCACCAAGTAAAAATCATTTCACAGTGACTAAATAGAGTAATGGGATCCCTAGTTCTTGTCGCACCATTTATGAATCCTTATGAATGTCGGCCAACCACCATGCCATTTCATAAAGAAACATCTTTCCTTGTAAATGCAAACACTGGGTTTACAACCCTCAATCTCTACCCACACTGTAAGCACTTTGTTATCTACTGTTTCTAGTTTCTCTTGCAGGACTTGGTTTGGAACAAATAGATCCTTCAACTTCCATATTTTACCTTCTAGTTTTTTGAAATTGTCATTGTTATCGCTGTAAATATTAGCCAAGTCCAATTGCATAGTAAGGATGCCCTTCTCCTTCCCTCCTATTGCAAAATACCTCTTCAAACCCCTCACTCCATCCTTTTGTTGTGCTACCCATGCCTTACTTGTCGATCGACATGCCCTTCTAGGCGTTTGATCTACCCTGAAAGCATTATGACTGTATCCCCTGCAATCATCCTACCTCCCTCGAAACCCTCAATGTCCACAACATCCCACCATTATATGTATTGTATTATTTGATTATTATAATATATTTATAAATTAAAATATCAGGGTTAGATCCATAACATTCATATCTCTAACCAAATATTTTAAAACCATATCTCAAACCTTAAAATTCATAATAATTGTACATTGAACTCTAATCCTAATTTTATATCCAATGTTAACCTTATATTATAATCTTAAATCCTACACTCACCCTAAAGCCAAAACCAAACTGCATGAAGTATATTACTACATGTTATAAATAAACTTAAATATATTATTATGTTATTATTGTTATAAGTGATATATAAGGAGATGCATGAATTCATAGACTCATAAATCTCAGTTTTCCAAAAATATATATCAATGACAAACATGAATTGTCTTCTATTCATTTGAATTATATTTACTTCATATAATTTCTATTATAAAATATTAATTATATACAATCAATAAATTTAGATCTTACAAAATTTTATTTCGAGATTATCAAGTCTAATAAATGATAATGGCAAGATCATTTTTTAAAAGATTATCATCAACAACAAAGAAAACATCTCAAAAATCAACGAATGTATTTAATATAATAAAAAATATTTTGAACAATTTATATTTCCAAATTAAAAAGAATTTTTACATTGTACAATTTTGTACCCTCCAATATATTATAGAGTGCACCTTCCTTATAATAAAGTACTAATTCTATGGATTATTACATGCAAAGAAACTCAAGAATGAGGTCTCACAAATCGATCCATAGCTCCTTAGGCATGAAGTGCAAGGGCTTTTAAGAATGCTCTCAGCTAGAGCTATTTAGCCTATAACCTTGCTAGTAAACCATGCAATGGGAGATTCAATGAAGACAAGGGCAAGAATGCCAATATCCTCAAGAATCAAGAATGAAAATGCAATGCAACTATACTAGAAATGGAAATGCAAGCTAAGCTATGAAAGAAAATATGCAAGTGTTACAACCCAAGCTAATTAATCTATGTGAGCTAATCTAGAGCATAGAAATGAAGCTAATCTAAGAAAGAATAAATATGAAGCTAAGCTAAGAATGCAAGAATGAGATGTAGAATGCAAGAATGAGATTTAGATGCTAAGAATGCTCCAAATCTTCAAAAGCTCCAAAGTGACCTAGAAATCCTGCAGCATAAAGTTAGCATAAAAAGTTGGGGATCTAGAATGAAGAAGAGAGCTCTCCTTTTAAAGGAAATGAGAAGGAATGGACCATGGAGATTAAGAGGCAAAAGATTTAATCAACGGTGGAGCTTGAAAGAGGAGCAATCCATGTGCACAAGTATTCTCCAATGAGAAAATAAGAGTTGACTTTTGTGTCCATATAAGACAAAAAGTGCTTTTTCCCTTTTTATAAAATAAGAATAATGCTTTATTTGTGCAACTTAGGATAAGAGGAAAAGTGGGGGCTTTTTATTTAATAAAAGGGGAGGAAATATTCCTTTTAATTAAATAAAGACTTAGGATAAGATGGTTAGCCCATAGAAAATAATCGAATAAATGATAGAGCTAGGATTTGATCAAGAATAAACAATTTATGATTTAGCAAAAGGGGCTAATAGTCTAGATGACCATTTTTAGGTGTATACATTTTCCCCTCTTTGACTAATGTGTGATCGATCTGGGAACACATGCAGTCAAGAATGAAGTTGAAATGTGAGATCGATTTGGGATCACAAAGCAACTCAGATCAGCCAAGAAAGCAAGAGATAGCCAAGAAGGCAAGCAAATAGCAATCTGACTCCAAAGAATGAAGTGCAGAGAGATAGCAAATCCTGCATGGTCAGCCTAGTAGTGACAGTACTGAACACTTAGGAAAGAGATAGCCAATAAGATATGATGTGTCTACCCCCTCGAGATCGAAAGTGAAATCTAGGTAGAGGGAAAGCAGAAGCAAGAGCAACATGATCAAATCACTATAAATCATAGTCGAAGATGAAAGAACAGAACAACCATCAAACAGTGAAGATATGCCCCACACATGGGACACGGGGCACGAACCAAGCGGTCCCTCAACCCGAAAACACCACGGAGGGGAAGAATTTGAACTTGGGATTTGAAAGTGAATAAAAGACTAGAAGTTTGAAAGAGATGGGGATGAAGAGGTGAAGAATGCCCCAGCGAAGATCGAAGGATCAGGCCTCAAAAGGTCAGCCAACTGCGTGAAAGAGGGGGAAAAGGTGATTGGGATGATCAAGGTGAACTTAGATTTCAGTTTTGATCCCGAAATGAAAGGAAAATGATGGGATATGAAAGACAAGAAGTGAAAGACATGATCAGGAAGAAGCGAAAGGTGAGCGCAGTTGATTAACAAGTCCACGTAAGATGAAAAGAGAGCTCTCTCCATATGCAAGATGCAAAACTAAACTAATATGAACCTAAGAATGCAAGCTACATGAAACGTGATTTACTTGCAAGGTCACAATGCTAATAGACATCTAATATTCATCATTGAGCATTATTGGTAGCGTCGCAAGATCATACAATACACACTAGCATAACTATGTGGATCTGAATATGATCTATATCAGATAGAAATGTGAAAATCCCACCTAAGCATCAAAGACATGCAGGTCAAGATGACTAGTGCAGTGAGATTACCTAAGTTTGATATAACAAGATTATGCTCGCATCGAGACACAAGAAAGTCAAGATGACTATAAGCATGCACTTGCGAAATAGTCAAGGATAATACCTTGTAGATCCCAATGTCAAGTGGAACAAGCATAAATGCTAATGATAAGTAGGACCAAAAAAATATATCCACAAGCAGAAAAAGCAATAAAACATGTTCTCATTCCCTCAATCTTCTAGCTATGCATCATCGAAAATGATCATAGGGGGAGAACACTCAGCAAAGAAATCATCATAGACAGCATGCAAAGAAATGAAGTCAAACAAATCTCAGCAAGTGTGTGTGTGTAGGTCATAGAGTCAAACTTTGAGTATCACATCTGCCAGTGAGAAATATTGCATCATCTAGACTATTGGGAAAGACATCTGATAAGTGTTAAGAAACACTCGACACAAGGGTAGTGTTGAAAAATACAGTTGGGGTGGTGTTGAAAAACACCATTTGTGAGATGCCTAAGAAACCCAGATGCACAAAGAGACCCAAGATAAGCTCAAAACAATGTATGCCCCCTAGACTAAGACAAGAGTCAATTCCAGGCTAGGAGAGGCAAAGCAAGAAGTGGAGTGAATGAGCACCACGCAAGACTGATAGACATAGGTGCAAAGGGTCTCAAGTAGCGCCTGTTTCCAGGTTTTCACCACTTGATAGATTTATTGCAATTTTTTCAGGACTTTTTATAATTTTTTTGTATTTTTGCTACCAAGGAGCATATTTCCAGGTTTTTCACCAAGGCACTTTTTCAAATTTTTTTTATTTTTTTATTTTTTTGTATTTTTTCATGACATTTTATGCTTTTTAGGATTTTTTCAGCATCATATATGAATTTTTTTGGAATTTTTTTCAGGATCATAAAGTATGTACAAAGGATGCCCCAGACAGAAACGGGCATCAAGAATCTGCTTCCTCTGATGTAGAGAACTGATAGGCCCCAGGCCCAAATGTTGTAACTATGACGATAGGAGCTCTCAACCAGTTTGACCAATAATAACCAGCCCTAAGCAATGTCTGAGCTAGCGAAGGATCATTAGAATGTGATCCACATATGCCATCGTGGATTTCAGTTAGCACTTTTTTTGCCTCCTCTATTTCTAGACACTTAAGGAGAGTTCCATCTAAACCCTTCTTATACAAGTCACCAAAGACAAAGGAAAAGTGTAAGGGATGGTGGAAGGAATGGCATGGTGGATTTGCAAGAGGAATATGAGGTGGAAGATATGAAAAGATGGTAGGATTGTAAGATTTGTGAGCAGGATAGCGTAATTCATCCACCAGGAACTTGAAGTGAAATTTATGCTTTTTCATTTGTAAGATGGATGTTGAAGTAACCAAGGCATTACCAACTTTGTTCTTAGCTCTAGGAATGGGTTAGAGTGTAACAGATATGAGATCATGCTTGAAGTAGTGCATCATTTTTTTGTAGAGAATCAACTTGTCATCTTTTATTTGATAATCAATATTTTTGAGTAGATTTTTATTTTTACTTTTCTTAGGTTTGGATACCACCACAATGTGGTTTTCACCATTCAACCATTTCTCTTTTCTTTTCACTTGATGACTGTGATGTTTGATTGTTGATTCGGTCCTTTTTGTTGCTAGTCCACTGGTGGAAGAAGTAATAGGTATTGATGCGAGATGAAATGAAGTGACTGGTTCAATAACATTGATTTGAGGGGTGTCATCTCTGGTGACAAGAGAGGTGGATCCTATAGGGTAAGCTCCAAAAGCATTAAGATCTAGACTTGTCATAGAAGGACCAGCGTGATCCACTAAAGCAATACGTGGAACAAACTCATCAGACCTGACATGAGACTCATCAACTACGTCAGGTGGGTTACGAGAGGTATGAACTACATCAACATCCATATCTGTCATGGAAGAACCTTCTGGAAGAGGCTTAAGATGCCGAGAAGTAGAGATACTCATGTCGTTATGTGATAAATCACCTCTTTGTAGTAACCATGCAATGTTGCGACGTTGTCTATCATAGTGCAATGATTCTTTAGGCACATAGGTTCTAGACATAGAGGCCTCAGCCATAGCATCAGTAGATATACACTCTTCTCCCCAAAGAAGTGAGGTAGAAGGAAGATCATCTCCCATTTGAACCATAGTGTGTAGTGGTGACTCATCTGTATCTGTGTCTGAATTACTGAGTATGAGAGTATTTCTAGAATCCTCTCTATAGATCCACTCTTGAATAGCTTGTTCTTCTCTGTCTGCTTCTAAAGGAATGGATGAAGGAACAAAAGTATCAAAGATCACCATAGCAGAAGTGGAAGGCTTCATGTTATCAGAAGGTTTCCCATATGACCTAGGAGAAACAGGTATAGAAGCAAAGGAATCCAACATATATTCACCCATACCAAGGCTCATCATCTTAAGTGATTTCTCAGCAGCAACTAGAGACATACTAGGATCAATAGAAGGTTCATTATGAGGAACAAATTTTTCAGTAGCAGCAAGAGCATTGATAGTAATAGTATGGTCGCCAGGAATCACAACTTCAGTGCCATTGTATGGAAATTTGACGCACTGATGATAAGTGGAAGGAACAGCTTGCATGTCATGGATCTAAGGATGACCCAAAAGAATGTTATATGTGAGTGGGATGTCCAATACTTGGAAGCTAATATCTTTTGTGACAGGGCCCACTCAGATAGGCAGTGTGACAAGACCTTTGGAAGATCTTTCCACTTCATCATAAGCTTTTATAGTAATCTTCTTTTTAGAATCCACAACAAATTCTGACAAACCCAATTGTTGTATGACATTGAAAGAAACAATATTTAACCCTGCACCATTGTCTATCAGGACTCGGCGGACTCGGGTATTGTAGACCAGAACTTCAATGTGTAAAGCTAGATTATGCGGGTGAGCAATAGATATGTCATCTTCTGCAGAAAAGGAGAGAGATAGCAGAGATGAAATGTGGTTGACCATAGCCTGAAATTGATCTGGATCAATGTCATTAGGAACACATGTTGTATGTAGAGCCTTATCAAGAATCTCTCTATGCAAAGGGGATAACCAAAGCAACTCAAGGATTGATATCTGAGCCGGTGTCTTGTGCAAATGTTGGACAAGATCATAGCTAGGGGTGGCTGAAGGAGCCGCTTGTTTGGGATTTTGCGTAGTTTTAAGGACAATCTTGGCTTGCCCCCTAGTAACAACATTCAATGTCTCACTTTGGGAAGATGAACTATCACGTGTTTGCAAGACTAACTTTGGCTTACCATGATTGGTGTTATTATCATCTTGAGACCTCATCATTAGAACACTCTCAACGGGCTCTACCATGTTAATCACAAGCGTATTAGAAGGATACGTGTAATTGATCTTTGCATCATGATTCTTCTTATGTGTTTGAGAGGTTTCCCCCTTATCATGCTTAGGTAGAGGATCTTTGAAAGCTGTGTGATCATAATTTTTAGTTAAGCCATCAGTGGAGATTGTGTTGTTATCAATGAGGTCTTGAATATCATCCTTAAGCCTAAAACAATTATTTGTCGGATGTCCCTTATTTCTGTGATAATGGCAGTAATGATCCTCTCTCCACCAATCCGGCTTATTTATTAGATCCCAGTTACCAGGTTTATCAGGAAGCGTAAGATATCCATTGTCAACCAAAGTCTTAAGGATCACATCGTAAGGTTCTGCCAACTTGGTATAGACTCGCTTTCGAAATGACTTCTTAGGCTTATCTGCATATTGAGGTTTAGGAGCATTGTGAGCGTTGCCAGCTTCTTGTTGTTTTGCTGCATAGATAGCATTGGAGAGATTGAAAGCGGGCTCTTTAACTTTAGGAGCATCAACAACCCCATCATTAACAACATACTTGTTCTTATTCCAAGGTTTGTTCTTGTCTTTGCCATTGCCTTTAGCATCTTTATTAATAACAATATCCCCTTTTCTTATAGCTACATCCTCAATTCGATATGCACTTTCAACCATGTCATTGAAAGAGGAGAACAGTTGCTTCCTTAGATCATAAAATAGCTCAGGCACAAGTGTGTTGACGAAAATGTCAATCTTTTCTCTTTCAGGTAGCGGACGAGGATATCTAGAATACAATGACCTCCAATGTTGTAAGTAAGTTGCAAATGGCTCACCTTGATGTTGTCTTAAATTACCGAGATCTATCATGGTGACAGGTTGTTGGATGTTGTAAGAATAATGTTGTGTGAAGCGCATAGCCAACTCATCAAAAGTCTTCAAAGGAGGTGTCAACTTTGCAAACCATTCTAAAGCTTGTCCTCTTAAGCTTCGAGGGAATAATCGTAGCAGAAATGTGTCTTCATGAAGAAAGTCCATGCTAAGAGCGTAAAAGTGACGCACATGGTCATGGGGGTCACCGTTTTCATCATACTTGTCATATTTGGGAACCTCAATATCCCTAGGAAACGGGGCCATGTATAGACTTTTATCAAAAGGAAGAGCACAAATTGATTCTACAAAAGAGACCTTTGGAGGCTCTCTTTCTAATGCCATTTGGGTAAGGCGTTGATTTGTCCGACACAGTTCTTCCTGAAGGACTTCCAATTCAGTTGGTACTCTTTGTTGGACAATTTGTCTGACATCATAGCCGGGAGGAAGCCTGTATCCTCTTGAAGTCATATATTGAAAATATTGATCACCATTACGCTCTAAAAGCTTATGCATCATGCGTTGGGAGACCACATCTTGTTCAAATCTCATAAGATCCTCACTAGAAATCTCATCATCAGCCTCTGCCTCATGTTGAGAGGGAGGAGGTCTAGGAGGTGAAGAAGGCATACCAAAAGTGGTTCTTGGAGGAGATCTTGGTGGCGTGTTGTTGCCATTATTACCATTAAAAAGAGGTTTATGCTCATAGTTACTAGTCTCAGGTTGCTCATAAGACATTCCTTTATAAGTCATACGTCTAGCAGCATCCATCCTTTGTTGATTATGTTCTTTGTCTAAGCGCGCTTGATTATCTTTATGCTCAAAATGTTCTTGCAAGCATTGAAATTTTTCTTGTTTAGTCAAAGTGAGTGAGACACTGTTTGTGTTTTTGGGGGTCTTGAATGCGGAAAAGAGGAAACCTCCTTTGTACCACGGGGTAGCCTTAGAATCCTCAGATTGGTTAGAACTAGAACCGTTGTTGCTAATGGGCACTCGTGAGCATCTAGTTGGAGAAGGTAACTATGTATAATTGAACGGAGGATGACTCTCCTGTTCAAATTGAGACCGAGTTGTAACCGACATGAAAAGAGATGTTGGTTGACTAATAGAATGAGACAAAGTTTCTCAGATTTGAGATAAGCAAAGCTAATAAAGATCACTTGTCAAAGTAGAACAATAGAGAGATGGCTCGTCAAAAGTGCTCAAGCACTTATGGCAATCAATTGACTAAAGCCGAGCAGTGAGCAAGAAGCTCAATAAGCAAGTAGCTAGAGAGGTAACCGTGATGTGACAAGTGATCAAGAGTAGCATTTATTGAGCTTAAATCCGATAGTTTTAGCCCATTTTTTTCAGTCTAGAACAAATCTAAGCATGTAGGCAACAAGCCAGCTTCAGGTAAGAACAGAAAAAGACACTCTACGACAGGTTAAAGTGCAAGTTTAGCAACTCTAGATTGCAACAACAACAAGATAGCAAAAAGATTCTGGGCAACACTTTCCAGGTAGACAGGGCGATATTTCTCAGTCGGGCGATACTTCGCCTTAAACCAAGTGATAGACCTCAATATACTAGAGCGATAGACTTTAGACAAAGCAAGCGATAGACAGTAGGCGCAAACTATCGCGCGATATTTCTCAATAAGGCATGCGATACTATTGCAGATTTGTATGACTTTTTGACCAGTGAACATAAAAGTCTCAGTTTTGAAGCATTTTGATCAAGTTCAAAGGTTGCATAGTGCAATTTCTTAGTTTGACAAGCAATAACAGCAGATAAGAGACAAGTTTGCAAACAGTATAAGATCAAACATGTCATAGAACACTTGAAACAAGGGCAAAAACAACCTTGCCAAGACAAGCACTTGTGATATCAAAATAAAGAGCCTTATGAATGCTACCGTTTGTTTGAATGTTAAGGACGTTTACACAGGTATAACACAATCGAAGATAATTCAAGCAATTACTACCTAGAAGGATAAGGCTCATTACTTAGCAACTTGGCCCACAACTTGATGCTCCCTTGCCTCACACCAAGTGGTTGCCCACAAGAGATATTGGCGTTGTCATGGAAGTGTCAAAAACCACAACCAAAGGAACACATATGGTGAGTGTCTTGGGGTGATCCGGGTAAGTCCACTTGGATCAATCCTTACACCAAGAAGCTAAGTGGCTAAAATAGGGTGGCCTCTAACCAATGGTTCGTAGATTTCCATTCATAACACCCCTCTTGCTCTTCATAAAGGACTAGGACCTCGCGGCCTCAAGAGTACCTTAAGCATTCTTGCTCAATGCTTTCCCCATGGTCACAATCCCATGAGCTACTAACATCAAGCGAAGACAAGTGTTATGTCTACCAAGGTTTTGTGTCCTCGATAGCCTTGAGATTATAGTGAGTTGGAATCACTTGCCACCAAGGAAAATGATGACAAGGTTGTCCTCACTTGGGTCGTTCCTCTTGATTACTCAAGAGCAAGCCTGCTAAAAGTTCCTTATACTAAACAAAAAGTGGATTAACTCTTGAGGTTCAAGGTTTTTGGTTCACCACAAGGGTGAAGAGCACACTCCCCTATCTCAAGAATCTCTCCCAAACACACCAAGCAAAGATTCAATTACCCCCTTGCTTTCAAAATCTCAAGATGGGTCAAGATTTCTGTTTCACCACAAGGGTGAAGAGCATACTCTCCTACCACCTCAAAATTTTTACAACAAGGTATTAAGTGCCTATGAAAGGAAACAACTAGTATATGTTGTACTTAATAAAGAAAGCAATTAAACAAGCACTTGATTTGGTTTTTATGCTTAGGACAGCCCTGCAAAAACTATTAGTAGCCCTCTTTGACATGCGATTTTAGCAAATTTCAAGTAAAAACACCTACAACCACAACTTGTTAGACCAACAAGAGTTAGGAGAATCAAAATCTAAAATCTAACAATGATTAGTACATAAAAAATTAGATAATCTACAAAAATAACTGATCAAATGATAAAATCTGAAAATAAGACCATCATGGTTGGATTAGGCTCAGAAAGACCTTTCCAACGATATATCACACTTAAACTTTTGATACCATTTGCAAAATTTCAAAAAAAATGGGCACCCATTTTCCAGAGTGGCACGGATTTGAAAATGCTAAAAATTTCAAAAAATTTAAAAAAGATAGCAAAGAGCCTGAAACTTACAAGATAGATAAAATAGCCCAAAAATAACTTTTTGTCAGGTTCATGCGATATACCTCAAACTTCACTAGTATCGCGCGACACAGTTTTCTATAGCCAGTCGATATACCTCAGTCCGAGTGATATACTGCACAATACGCAGGCGATACTTCGCAAGACACCAGGCGATATACCTCAATACTGCCATGCGATTCTTCTCTGGCGCAAAGTGTCGCACGTGTATAGTAAGGTATATCGTGCGATATACCTGAGGAGTATCGCACGATACTCAGACAGAGAACCAGGACCTGCAAAATTTTTGAAAAATAATCCAAAAAATGACGAAAATGCAAGAAACTAAAAGGCAAAGCCTATCTACTCTGCCCCACGGTGGCCACCAAAAATGTGTGCTATAAATGTGTCACACTTCTATGGATCATTACATGCAAAGAAATTCAAGAATGAGGTCTCACAAATCGATCCATAGCTCCTTAGGCATGGAGTGCAAGGGCTTTTAAGAATGCTCTCAGCTAGAGCTATTTAGCCTATAACCTTGCTAGTAAACCATGCAATGAGAGATTCAATGAAGACAAGGGCAAGAATGCCAATATCCTCAAGAATCAAGAATGAAAATGCAATGCAACTATACTAGAAATGGAAATGCAAGCTAAGCTATGAAAGAAAATATGCAAGTGTTACAACCCAAGCTAATTAATCTATGTGAGCTAATCTAGAGCATAGAAATGAAGCTAATCTAAGAAAGAATAAATATGAAGCTAAGCTAAGAATGCAAGAATGAGATGTAGAATGCAAGAATGAGATGTAGATGCTAAGAATGCTCCAAATCTTCAAAAGCTCCAAAGTGACCTAGAAATCCTGCAGCATAAAGTTATCATAAAAAGTTGGGGATCTAGAATGAAGAAGAGAGCTCTCATTTTTAAGGAAATGAGAAGGAATGAACCATGAAGATTAAGAGGCAAAAGATTTAATCAACGGTGGAGCTTGAAAGAGGAGCAATCCATGTGCACAAGTATTCTCCAATGAGAAAATAAAAGTTGACTTTTGTGTCCATATAAGACAAAAAGTGTTTTTTCCCTTTTTATAAAATAAGAATAATACTTTATTTGTGCAACTTAGGATAAGAGGAAAAGTGGGGGCTTTTTATTTAATAAAAGGGGAGGAAATATTCCTTTTAATTAAATAAAAATTTAGGATAAAATGGTTAGCCCATAGAAAATAATAGAATAAATGATAGAGCTAAAATTTGATCAAGAATAAACAATTTATGATTTAGCAAAAAGGGCTAATAGTCAAGATGACCATTTTTAGGTGTATACAATCATCAACAACAAAAAAAATCTCAAAAATCAACGAATGTATTTAATATAATAAAAAATATTTTGAACAATTTATATTTCCAAATTAAAATTTTTTTTTACATTGTACAATTTTGTAACCTCCAATATATTATAGAGTGCACCTTCCTTATAATAAAGTACTAATTTTATAAAAATAAAAATTTAATTATAAAAAAATATTTTCCCTCTTAACAAAATTTGCTATAACGAGCTCCCCATGAAACCTATGCTGGATCATCCTCAGCCATATGTCGAAAGGCAAGATTAATTTTGTGTATATATAGCAAGCATCTATTGCTCTCCACATTTTTGTCTCTCCGTTTTTGGTATTTTCATTTATCCTTTTTTTTAAAATTCTTATTTGTGCCCTTCTTAACTCCTCATTACGCTGGGCAATTCTTTTCTTTAATTGGAGTATTTGCCGTGTTATTGCGGCTGCTTAATTGGCGAGGCGTTGCTTTAGTGTGGCGAGCTAGAGGTTTTGATTTCGTTCTATTGTGTTGAATCCCTCTGGTTTTTTGGATGACCAAGTATTAATTTGAGCAAGATATCTAATGAATTTTGGCTCAGTTATCGATCTATTTCTTATACTTCTGGAAGTGGGAAGCATTTGTTAGGGTTTGCGATTTTTCTGCGGCTAGGGTTTAAGGTTTCTGTCAATTGAGAGAGACGTCCCACCGAGTAAGGGTTCGGAGCAAAGAAATTTTTTGGTAGGTTTCAGCGTCTCAGCAAAATCTGGGGTATGTCAAAATCTTCTCTATTGGGCTTCCTTTTCATTCTATCTTGCATTGGGTTTAACTGTTGAAGCACAATCTATGTTTTGTTTGGATTGGAGTTATTGGGCGTTAGCTTAATCAACTAGGAGAAGTTACCATTTTGGAACTATAGCGCAATAGCATAACGGTCACATCCATAAGATGCAGGATTTGGTTTATTTGGGACTCGTGTCGAGGCCTTTTGAAGCCAAAAAAGCCAACTAAGACTTCTTCCTTAATCTCCATTTAGCTGCTATGAGACAGACTTCGTCTAAAAAACGATTATAAATATGATCTTCACCAATCAAAATTTTAGTAGCATGACAGTTATGCAGATATATTGTGTCCAGAGTTTTGTTCTTTTCAGTTCAATTTGTTTGAAGATAGAAAATACTCGGGCAATTGAAAAAAAGAGATCGGATTAGAAGAATAACAAAAAAACTAAAAAAGGATTTTGTTAGATCAAAAACTTTGATGTACATAAGTGTTTCAGTTTTGGTACTCGATTGCATTACGCTGGTCGAGTGAGACTGAGGCATTTCAAACCCATTAGGTGCCCCACACAGATTGTGATAAAAATGGAGGAAACATCTGATCACAGTGGGGATGAAAATGCTAACCATGTATGATTGTATCGTATAACTTTAGGTTCTGACCCCGTCCAGTTACAAAAGGATAAACACCTTTTAATAGACAAACAGGCTTACAGGTCTATGCAAAAATATTTACCTAAAAAAACATTAACATTTTTTTTTTCTTTCTCTTGAAAATCCATTTGATTAGCATGCCAAACGGCAGAAAACAAGTTTAAGTACAACAAGTTTACTGCTTTTAAGTTTTATAATCAAAACAAATTTCAGTACCAATCTTAATAAAGTCACATTACAGGTCGTGCATGTGACGTTTTAGTATTAGGGTATGGATACCAACTGTGCAAATACATGCTCAGTTTTGTCTATAGCATGTTTGATTTTACCCTGTCAAAATGAAACTAAGTCACTCAATTGAGCATCCTCCAAAACTTGCCTTATGATGTTTCTAGTTACATTACATATGGTGCATGATCAAGAGGTCAAACTTTTTTTGTTAGACTCTCCATAACATGTTGAAAATCTGACCTAAAATTTCTCAATGCTTCCAATTGTGTATAGGACTTTCTTTGTTTAAATATCAGGTGCTCAGTGGCCATTATCTTTGCTACTGTCTCTCTATCATTCCTGGCTAGAGAATGTAGTTGTCCAGGAAGTTTGTTTCCTTCTACCTAGCTAAAATGATAATCTCCTATCTAGCATCTGTAAAATAAACAATTCACTCAATGAGTAAATTTCTGAACCATACAAAATTTTATATTTTGTCACTGAAAAACTTATTTGATTTTGTGTAACGATTTCAAATGCAGTGTGGTGTTTGAGTAATTCTGCTTTTGGGTTTGTTTAACTCAATTGTTTTTTTGTAAGGTTGAATGAATTATTGACATTGGCTGATAGTGTTCCCCACTGGGTCTTTTTTTGTGGTACAGAAATGGATGGAAATAAGCGAAGTCGTCAAGAGTTTGAGGATTCTGATGCCCCAGCGATTGGAGAAGAAGATGTTGTCAAACTGATGGAGCCTTTTACTAGGGAACAACTTTTTGAGATTGCAAAACATGCTGCCTTGAGGCATCTTGATGTTTTGGAAGAGACAAAGAAGATTGCAGATAGGGATGTATCTCGAAGAAAAATTTTTGTTAGAGGATTGGGACTTGATACCACTGCAGAGGCAGTCAGATCTGTCTTTAGTCAGCATGGAGAGATTGAGGATTTGAATGTTGTTGTTGACAGGGCCTCTGGTAAGAATAAGGGATATGGATTTATTATATATGCCCATGTTGATGGTGCTTTGGAGGCACTAAAGGAACCCAGCAAAAAAATAGATGGAAGAATGACTGTAAGTAACCTAGCTGCTATTGGAAACCCACAGCAACAACAGCTCCAACAACAGCAACAACAAATACAACAACTGCAACAACTTCAACAATTCCAACAATTTCAACCTGTGCTGCCCATTCAACCTGTTGTGCCTATTCAAGCCATGCAACAGCCCATTCAGTCCATGCAGCACCCTATTCAATCCATACAGCAGCCCATTCAGCCCTTGCAGCAGCCCATTCAGTCCATGCAGCACCCTATTCAGTCCATGCAGCAGGCCATTCAGCCCTTGCAGCAGCCCATACAGCCCATTCAGCAGTCCATACAGCATATGCAACAGCCTATTCAGCCCATACAGCAGCATACACAGGTCATCCAATCCATTTCTCCAGATGTAGCACTTAGGAGAATCTATATAGGTAATGTTCCTACTGACATGGAACCTGCCAAATTGCTTAACTTTTTTTCCCAGTATGGAGACATTGAAGAAGGGCCACTTGGTTATGATAAGATAACTGGAAAGTGCAAAGGATATGCATTAATTATATACAAGACAGTTGAAGCGAGCAGAAAAGCTGCAGAGGATCCTGTAAAATCAATAGATGGCAATCAATTATTTTGTAAATTGGCCACAGATGGACAAAAGCAAAAAGGTGTAACAATAAGCTCAGGACAAACTCTTTCCAATTCGCATCCCACCGGCAATCTAAAGCTAGCATCTCTGGATTCTTCTGTGCCATATAGTGGATTTGGCCATGGGTTGGTAAATCCATCTCCTTTAGCACATCAAGCAGCTGTTGCTGATTCATCTGCTTTATCAGCTACGGCTGTAAGTAATTATGGCTTGAATGATGCAGCGTTTCCAAGTTTGTCAAGAGATCTGGTTGCAGCCAGCCTCCCTTATCATTCATCAAATTCTTCACTGCAGCCATCTTTAGGTCGTGAACTTCTTCTACAAGGCCTTTCTGGCGGGGCGTCATTGGGTACAAGTGGTTATGGTGTTAATACATATGGATCTTCTGGGTATAACCGTATTGGAGGTGCATCATCACTCTATGGTATTCCTAAAAGTTCATCTGTTGCCCAAAATGCTTCTTATGAGGGAGCCAGTCAATATGCCCTAGCCCTTGCTTCCTATCAAAATCAACATCCAGGAGCATCACCACCATTAAGAGTTCCTCCAGGAGGGACCCTCCCTGGAATGCGATCTTACTACCCATCCTAGGTTTGTCTTTTTTTTTCCTAATTCTCCTGCCACCTACATTGTTTTAGTTTCAACTACCAAGGTTTACAAATATAATGCTTAAATGTCCTTTTTTGGATTATACTTCATTGTTTGGCAAGGATGAACTTTCATTTCTTTTATTTTGGTTTCATATTTGCCTTCACTGATTTTGATTTTCAGAATTCTGTCTATGAATTCTCGTGTCTTTCACTTGCGAATTTGCTTGCATGATTAGTTATCACATGGTTTTATTGTTTGGGGAGTTATTGTTTGTGCAAATGCAAATGGAGCATGGTGCAAGGTAGCACATTCTGACATCGAATATAGTAAAAACTAGTGTATTTTCAAGCAAGAAGCCACTGACCGAGGGTGGCTTAGTTTGTGGCAAACGTATCAGAAGTACCATCATGATACATAACTACAGTTTCACATGTGGCATTCATGCATTTGTTAAAGATGCTAAGGAGCAGGTCAGTAACCAGTGATCACATGTTGGCATTATCATTTGTTCATTGTATTTCTAGGTCACAATTTTTTTTGTGGCCTTGTTCTTTTGTTGTTATGCAGTGCCCAAGATTCGGAGTTAAATCATGGGAGCTCAGGTGTTGTTCAGCTCTAACCCACAACTTTGATTTTTATGATTCATCCCGCCATAGACGAGGATTGTATTTTGCATTTTTATTTGAACTAATTCTTTTCTGTAGTTCAGATACCTATTGAGCATTCAGTACTTTTAGTATTTTTTTTTTGCTTCTTTTGTTTTTTGGCCTATTCTGGTTGGTTATGATGGGTGCCTTTATTGCGGTAAGCTTGAATAACATCCTTTAATCTTATAATTTGTAAAAATGGTTAGACTCAAATTTATCACATTATTATAACAATACTTTTACTAGAATCCCCCATTATCATTGTGCCTCAAACCCTTTGACAATAATGCATATAGCTACAAAATGGCATGTGATACTTTGGTTACAGTGACAAGAAAACTTCTTCACTTTAACTTATGTATATGCTGTTCAAATTCTGTAACCATCAGGTGTTTACCTTCTGACCAAGCTCAAGAATAAACTGGGCTTTACCAATCCACCTACACCTGGTGTGCTTCAACTTGTTTTTGTTGTTGATGTATCTTTTGTGTTCCTTTTTTAATCTGTTTTCCTGTATTTTTTGTTGATTCTCTGTATTTAATAGTTTGAGCAAAAATGTACTTCATTATTGCTACATCACAACCTTGCCACAGATCTGTTGGAGATATGGGTGACCTTATATTGCAGTGAGGTAATTCAAATTTCTGTATCATGTTCTTACAAATACCTCCTATTATCAGTACACCTTGAGCCCTGGGCAACATTATAAATATCTGATATGTAGGAGATATTTTCCACAGTGAGTCAAATTGTGATGTTGCTATCGAGATTCAACTGTGTAGTTTTCAAGTCAACCTCATTGTGACATTGACCCATATTTCATGAGCAGTGGTTCACAAGAACCCATCTCTCATGAAAAAAATGGAACACTTAGTAGTCATCTCATCTATGTGATGCTCACAGGGGTGAAGTATCAGGGCTTCCTAGGAGGTCACCCGTCCCAGTATTGCGCTAACTCAAGCGCACTTAACCATGTAGTTTCTTCCAAGGTTAAGTCCACTTCGTTTGTTACCCTATTTGCAAAACCTAGCAAATGTTGTGCCTTACGAACCATTCATTGTAGGGCCGCTTTAGCTCATCATGTTGTATGGAATAGAGATACCGATTCTGAACAGAGACATATGAAAAGCCTGATAGCAAGCACCAAAACATGACGTAGAACAGCATAACAAAGATGCAGCCCTTATAAGGTAACATTGACAATATTCAAGTCATCTGGTGGCAGTCATAATGACACCTTCAACTTTACCAATAACTTAAAGCTCATTAACTCTGTCCTTTAATTTATTCTTGAATGATCTCCATTGTTCACACTCTGATATGTTGTACTCCATGACTCCACAACCCTGCTCCTTGCATAGTAACTCAATATTGCTCATATTGCTGTTTTCAAATTGTATGGAATAGAATCTCTAACTAGGAGATATTTTCCACAGCAAGTCAAATTGTGATATTGCTATTAGGATTCAATTGTTTAGTTTTTAAGTCTAACTCATTGAGCCATGTTTCATGAGTAGTGGTTCACAAGAACCCATTTCTCATGAGAATGAATGGAACATTTAGCACTCATTGCATCTAAGTGATGCTCACAAGGGTGTATCATCAGGCCTTTCTAGGAGGTCACTTCACCCTTGTGAGCATCACCTAGATGCAATGAGTGCTAAGCATTCCATTCATTCTCAGGAGAGATGGGTTTTTGTGAACCACTACTTATGAAACATGGATCAATGAGTTTGACTCAAAAACTATGCAGTTGAATCCTGATAGCAATATCACAATTATAAATATCTACTTAATTGCAATGAAATCCCTGCCTCTGGAACAAGAGGACAGTATTAGTTATGGTTGTGGCATGATACATTCTTAGCTTCATGAAAAATTATTCTTTGAATACGAAGATTGGAGTTTTATTGCATTAGTCTGATTTCTGTTATGAGCTATTCAAAGACTTTTAATTTTATGACTGAATTATGTCATTTTTCTGAAATAATTTTCCAGTTCAAATGCTATTTTTTGTAATACACACCTGTTACAGTCCCCATTGCCGCCATTCATTATACTTGTCATTTTCATTTAGGGTTACAGCAGGTTAGTTTTTTCACAAGTTTATGGGTAGATTTCTATGTTATAGATAGGGCCACTTAACATCAGTTTTTCAATTTGCTTTTGCTGTCCATCTTTTGAAGATTGAGTTTCAGTTGGTGACTTTGTTTACTTTCATGCATAAGTGCAATTTTTCGTGAAGGGGGCTGGCTGCCAGGTGCCGCACAGCTTAGTGATGAATTAAATCTGTAGTTAATGCACGGTGTCTGATAATGAATTTTTTTGTAGTGGCAAGCCTCAAAATGTGCATTTGTGAAATTGATCACTAAAATGCCATATGTATATGCAGTTCTTCTGTTACCATTGTTTCGGGCTAGAATCATTGTTCACAACTGTTCTTAATGTTTCTCTGAAGTTCGCAATACTTATGAAACCCAACTTCTACTGTTGTCATCTGTCACTATTCAATCATGACTGTACTGTCTTTCCTTCAATTGTGAGTTGTACAACTCAAGAGTATTAAGTATTCACTATTCAATCATATCTCCATCTTGAATAATTAAGTATTATGTTTTTATGTTTTTGGTTGCCCATTTTTGTATCCATCTTTATTTGTGAATGAATTCTGCTTTAGGTAAGATGTTTACATTTTTTTGTCAATGTCTGTATGACTTATCCATAATCAGTCCTTGTAAATATGTAGGCAGGCATCTCCTAAGGTATTTTTGAATTACAAGTTTCATGCTTACAATCTTCAGAGATTAGCCACAATGACTGAGAGCACATAATTTACAAGCCATATTGTGAATTGATTTATGGCTTGTTTTCTCATTCCAGGCCATGACTCGGGCTTGTGTGCTGAGCCTCTTTGAATATTGTGGAAACTTTATTATTGCAAGAGTGGATGTCTCTCAAGAGTACTGAGTACTGGTTATAGATAGTCCATTTATTGGGGTATTTAAAAACATATATATTTTTTGCATGTGATTTTCAAAAATTATTATTTTGATTTTTTAATGATCCTCTTTTGGTTTGTGCATCTTTTGCTTTATCAGATAAAAGTACCATGTAGGAGCAGCAGATTTGCTGTTGCAATTTCTGTTTTTATGAACTGAAAATTTGAAACATTACTGTGATTTTATTGTTCATTCCTGTACATGAATTAGCCGTGCAAATGATTTTATTTGACATAGAATGTGATCGACATGGTTGGCAGATACAAATCATTTACAAATGAGAGTGGAGAGCTGTTTTTGATGGTTGAAAATTGGCACTTGCATGACGTATACTAAGGAGTCCTCCAGCTTCTAGGTTTTGCAGGCTTTTTTTATGACTTCTTTTGGTTGAAGATTGAGGCTTGATCTTAATCTAATCAAGAGTTGTCATGCAAATTTACAATTTTTTTTGTGGACTACTTGTTTATGGTAATTTTAGCACTAGATATGGAGATATTTTTCTTTTAGGAACTGTATTGACTCCTTGATGTTCCATGGCCAAGGAGCTAAATTACGGTTCGTAGACATTTTTTTGTGATGCTTTTAACTTTTCATTGAATATTGGGAATTACATCAAATCTCACAAATGATCTGTGGCTGTGTATTCTACTTTAGAACTCGTCCTTTGGAGGACAGACTGCATCCTGGTATATGAGTAGACCTAATGATATTGGTTCTCTAGTTCTTTTCTTGTCTCATTTTCATCTCTCCTGAGCAGATACTGAATTTGACACTGCATAGAATAATTATTAATAATTATATTGATTTTTACTTGCTACCATATTGATTATTAGCCTTTCTCATTTAATTTTATGAGACTCATGGCCTTTCTCATTTTGTTTTACAAGACCGCGTTGCATATTCCCTAATTTCCAATTTGCTAATTTACATTTTCTATATATGTAGGTCATTACTCTCTCTCTCTCTCTCTCTCTCTATATATATATATATATATAGGTCATTATGTCTGAAAAAGAAATGGTCCTTATGCTTTCATCACAATTTCTGCCAAATTCCACTTTTTTCTACAATCCATGACTTTGCCAGAGATTTGCTTTCATAACTCCTTACAGTTCATACACAAATTGCAGTCCCGAGTGTAGTCATGCATCACTAAATAATCAAAATAGAGTTCCCTTTTAGAAGAATTTGTTATTTTCAATGGTGCTAGTCATGTACCATAGTTTCCTTTGTTCTTCATCTTGCTTAAATCTCCAATAGCAAGATTGATCTGGTTTGATACTGAACAAATTAAACAGATTTTCTATCACATTTACTTGCTTTATCTTGGTTTAAGGAGTTGTGCATGACCTTCGGAATCAGCACTCTGACATATTCTTTTTTTAGATAGTGCCTGGTAAACTTCTTAACGTGATCAATGACGCTGGCATGACACACCCTTCGGCTCAACATGAACCACTTTTGACTTGGAGCTATGAATGGGTGAGGCCACAAATGGGAGAACTCATCCCCACATTTGTTCAAACTTGGGAGCTTAATGGTCGGGCAAAGACACAATGCCTGTGAGCTCAGTGGCCCAACAGGGGTTTGAACCTTGGTGGCCGCGTCACCAACAAAGTGTTCAAACAATGACACCACATGTCCGAAGACAATTCTGATGTATTCAATACAAGACCCAGTTACAAATTTGTGATTGCATTTTTTGGAATATTTCTTTTTGATTAGATTGTAGTGAACCATGATATTTTCGCTAACTAACCTGTATCAACAAAACCCATGCAAACCTATGGAGGTTCAGCTCAAACTCCAACCCCCTATGTTTTACTAGAGCGTTGAGGTTATAAAGTTTATACCTAGGACTACTTGAGTTTTGAGAATATGAAACAACAACGTATTGCAACATACTATTAAACATAAATTTCCCACACCAATTGTTTTAAACAATTTCTTCACCTAGAGACTAGTTGGTTTGCAGAATTTGTTTCTTCTTTTTGATGGTTTGAATGAGTCCACTAGAGGATTTGTCAAGGCTTTGAAGGAAGATACTCGTGAGCCTTGAATATATTGAGTAAAAGAATAGCAAAGGTTGTTGGTAGTTCTCTTATAGTAGCACAACGCTTTAGTACTAGCTCGAGGAGAAAAGGACAAATGAAAGCATTAAAAATTTAACTCATCTATTTTCTCCATCTGGACAATTCAAGAAGGATAGCAAATCTTGCTACAAGGGTCATTTACATCAAGAGTTTTGATTGTTTTAGTTGCAAATATGCTTGGTTGGACAAATGTGTAATATTGAAGACAATGAGGATTGGCAGTGCATCATGAAGATTCTATGAAAATAGAAGAATATACTTATGTGGAATACAATTGATGACTATAAGTAACAATTAATGCAAGAGCATTTAAGTAACAATTAATGCAAGAGCATCCTTGGTGAAAAAAAATTAGTTGGCATTTTTATGATTGACAAATAGTCTTTTTTTAATGATCAATGATAAGGTTATGTTCTTCTTCATAATAATTAAGGTTTTTGGCTGGCTCGAACCAGGGGCAGTTACAAAAGGAGAATCACCTCTCCCAGGAAAACAATACAGCCTATCAAAGACCCATGAACAAGTCCAGTCATTAGGTATTACTAATTGCTCAATTTTTTTAATGCGAGTGTAATATCATATCAAGGCCACCCCCTTACCCCCCTTCTTTGACTTCTTGTCTCTTTTCCCTTTCACTACTTGCCATACTTCTAGCCTACTAAACTCCTTGTATGACTCCAAGGGCTCAACAGTGGAAGACTCTTCTTCCCTTTCTTGAAAACCCAAACTACCCTCAATAGTGGCACATACCTTCCCAAAAATCTCTTGTCCTCTTACATTAGAATTGGAGCCCAATTGCAAGCCCGCAATCCATGCATTAGACTCAACCTCACTTACTTCTTTTTGTCCAAATGTCGTCCATTAGGACTTCCACAAGATTTACCTTCATTTGTAACCTTGGAGACGTACCTACAAATGTTCACCGACAAATATCAACTCCACTTTCCTTCCCAGTGTCTAGTTTTCTTGCATTATCTGAACTTATCGCCTTACTAGTAGCCACATCATTATTATTAGTAGCCCTCTCAGATTCACAACCCTCCTCCTCCACCGACTAGAAATTAAGGGATGTTTCCTTCCACCAAGTGACCTGTTTAATCACTCTCTTCTTTGGGTAGTTTTCCGCCACTTGCCTCGTTTGGAAACATCATCCGCATCTACAAGGGATGCCTTCATAGTCTATTGGTTGAGTCCACTGACCATTGCCCAGTTGAAGGGACACTTCCGCTGGGAGAGCCTTTGTAACATCCACTTCAACCAAAATGCAAGCATAAGTTGAATGAAAAAGTTTTGAGATTCCACATCCATGCTTGTGAAATTTCCCCAGGAGTTCCCAATAGCTTTAGGATGCGAATCAAACCAAAACTGTAATGGAAGATTTGGAAGTCTTACCCACAGGGGAATCTTATTGAAAGATTCAATGGCTGGATGGAAGATTTGGAAGTCTTACCCACATGGGAATCTTATTGAAGGATTCAATGGCTAGGTTCAAGGCTGGATACCACGGTTTCAACAACAAAGTGTATTTGTTCTCCCAGCTCCAAATGGATTCACAGAAAATTTTCTTCCTGTCCAACACATTATCAAAGGTCAAAACAAAGAAGCCTCGAGCACCGGGTAAATTTGAACATTGCCTTCCCAAATAGGCCCCCACGTCTTTGATATCCAACCGTGTAGCTTTCCAAGGGAAGGCTAGAACCCCTTAAATCGTCCAATCAATCTCGTATCCTTGAAATGTTTTTCTTTTTCTGCTACTTCCTCCTCTACTTCTGCATCCAAACAAATTGAAACGTTTTCTGCAAGAAACTGAAAACATATTGTGTTCTTTGCATCCCATTCTTCACCTTTTTAACTGCTTCCTTGTACGACCCTTGAATTGAACCAACATTCTTCTTCTCTTCTCTAGTTGATTGACATATGAGCCCACCACTATCTTTGGACCCCATCCCAAACTCAATGGGAGTTGACTTCATGCTTCTGGAGTGCTCAAGGGAACCAAACTGAGCTATCATTGATGAGGAGCAAAAACCCATCTCAAAATTCTTGAAATCCGCTTGCTTCACCCTATTTTTAAAGCTATCTTCTCTGCTTCCTGCCCCGATACAACCATCCTCACACTCCTATGATCTGTCACCATTTGAGCCATGGACATCATTGTTACGAGCATGAAAGGGGACAACCATTGTGGGGGATTTAAAATGCCATGTTTGATCTCGCAACCTTGGAACTTAGCACCACATATCGTAGCGCCACCCTGAGAAGAAACTCCGCCACCATAAATAGCCTCCCGTGGGCAATTTTCAGCATGCGTGACCAACCTTCCAATAGTTTTGAAACCGTTGCTACACCTTCCAATCTGGCTGCCATAGAATTTTTGGCAGTTCAGAGCACTACTTGCCGCAAGGGATGGCAAACCAGGGGAAACCCTAGTTGTCGAAACTATCCGCAATGGCTTCATCCTATCCTCTTCTTACAAGTTTGGAAGACTTGCCGAAGACTAACATATAGTCTTCAAGGTATGACACCATTTTGAATGCTATTTTTCGAAATTTGATAAGATACTGTTGTTGGAATTTATCTTATCATGATAATGATTAAGATTATTTTCTAATCTTGTTCTCAACTTAGTGTCGGAGAACCCTAGTCAAATGTAGAGGTCACTTCTTTTCCCTTTTGACTTGGATATAAAGTCTTTTTTGAGATTTTTTATTATTTTTCTTTCAATATTTGGGATTATTTTAATTTTTTCGTCCAATATAGTAGTTATTGACATGTGAGTTCTTGTATTGATGGCCGCTTCCCTAAGCTATATGTGGAAGTCTTTTGATAAGGGCACATTCATTCAGTTCAGCTCTATTAATAGTTGTTTTCATTCAAACCCGTAAGTCATTAGATGTGTAGTAATAGATTTAATTATATTTATGTGGTATAACTTGCTCTAAAATACATTCAATGTAGTAAACCAAGAGCTTTTGTTATGAACATACCTGTAGATATTCTCAAAATAGAAACAAAACATGCAAAAATGAACATAATGCTTGGAAGAACATAAGCAAATATTCTTATATTCATATATGAAAAACAAGTATCATTGGCCTCTTCAAGAGGGCAACCTCCTTAAAATATGCTCCAATGTAAATGTTAACCTAGTCAATCTCCCCTTTTTTACAACTTCAATATTAAGGCCTTATGATAAACGGCTAATAAGATACAACCAATGTGGATAAATCCACACTTACATGAAATCATTACATTAGTAGAACTCCATGTGATGCATTTTTGATAAATAAACACAATGTAATACCATTGAATAAATAATTAAACTCTGATTATTACAATGCTCATAATAATAAAAGCTTAGGATATAATCCCCTGCTTTCAAAAATGTTTGTCTGCAAGGCTTTAATTTTGGAAGCTAAAGCTACCGTTGAAACTCAAGTGGTGTCTTCTAGCTACAAATCTTGTGATTGGATTAGAACATATGTAATGTAGTTAAGAAGTTGGTGCAATTAGCTTAGAATAGATTTTGGGTCGAAGGTGATGGAGCCTTCATGCTTCAATTTAGGAAGTGTTGATTGAATGTGAATGTGTTGTCTAGGGACATAAGAGACATGAGAAGAATAATGTATTTTGTAAGCTAGAGGAGATCCAACTTGTTGACCCCTATGGTGAATTTTTGTAGCATCTAGAAAGGTCCATAAAATTTTGGTGATGGCTTCTATTTGTTTGCAAGCTTGACAAATGTTAGCTTATATGGACATAAATTTTATCCATTCTTTATAACCAACTTGCAAGGTCATAACCATTGGATTTTTGGAAGCCTTGTTTTGGTGTATGTTGAGTCATGGCAAGACTTCCCTGGTTTTGAGAATAGTCTGTCCACTGTGAGAACACTATCCCATATAAGGCTGTCTATTTTATTGGAATTGTTGGCTCATAGTATTGTATTTGACATTAAGTCTAATTGTGAATTCTATCCAATTTGTCCAACATGAACAAATGGTGAACAATTTTTGGCCAAAAATGGTTATTGCTCACTACTTTTACTGCATTTTGATCACTAAGATCTTGTAAGGGCAGGTGAGAGCATGTGATGGGTAGTTGTAGTAAGCCACTAAACTGTTGCTACTGCTTCCAAATGTAGTTCTGAGAAGAGTTGTGATACCGCTTGAGATGAACTTACCTACATATTATTCTGAAATAGAAAAAAAACATGAAAACATGAACATATAGGTACAAACATACTCAAAAGAAGTATTGTTGGCAACATCCTTGAGAGTTTTGCTCCAATACAAATATGAATTCCTAGATGTTCTATTTATTACAACTTCAGTATAATGGGTGCACAAAAAGTGACTTATGAGGTAGAACCAACGTGGGATAAATCCATACAATGTAATGAATTTTGATAAATTATCTAGAGCACCCTAGCCCAACACATATATTATTAGTGTCCAAAATGCTAGCATAATCTCTACAATTCTGCAAATAAAGCTGCATGTTATAGTGTAGAAAATAAAATTAAAATGAGATTTGTATCCCCTTAAATCAATCATCATGCTCAAACTGTGAGTATACTTGCTGAAGAAAAGCCTAATCAGATTCCCCCCTTAAAATGTACGATCTGATCTACCCAACAATGTCCTTGTTTTGAATCCACAAAATTAGAGGTGGTCGATGTCAAAGTGTTTTAGGTAGTGGTTGACAAAGTCCATAGGCTAATGTCAAATGAAGTCCATCATGGACCCAAAAATGTTGTTGAACCACTACACACCCATCCAAAGCCTTTTGTGCTCCCCAAAACACATTTTTACATTTTCTGCTTCATCCACTTTCTAAAGGAAGAAGTCATTCTTACTCCCAAATTGGTAGCCTTATCAACCATTGACACACTAGGTAATATTGGTACATAACTAAACTATGATTATATCAATGTTTAGATTAATAAATGTTACGACATGAGGGTCCTAACAACTTATCCAAGAAAGACAATTGTTTTGATTTACTCAATGTGCTCTATGACAAAGCATACATTCATGTTTAACGGAAGCCTATATTTTTGAACTTGGACCATTGTTTACCATCATCGTCTGTCATAGTGATTTATTAATGTTCACAAAAATGTTTAAGAAAAAAATTGAATTATTTTTAAAGATAAATGTAACAATTATATGATTTTTGTCTTGGCATTTGGTCTTTTGATTGCAACATTATGTTGAAGCCAATTTTGTGGTCTTTAATCTAGAGACTAAATCTTTCTCATATGAACTCAAAATTGTATCATTTTGTAAAAATTACGTAGGTTTTTGAGAGGAACACAATGGTGCCATATGAATATATGTGATTTATGTTTTCTGGCATGTGACAACTTGTTGGAGTTGATTTGTGGCCTTGTTGGATTGTGCATGATGCCTACATGAGGGAAAATTTACTTGTGTCACATGTTGATTGGTGGACACACGTTAGGATATCAAATTGACAAGAAACTCATATGATCCATTTGTAGTTGTGTAGCTCGGGTTTCAACATAACATTACAAATCTTGTAATGATTGGAAGGTGAACTACTATACCGTCACCAATAGTTATTTTTCTTTGTAGCAATTGACAAGAACCATGAAATATATTGAATATTCAATCTGAATTAGGAAATTGGGATTGAAAATAACAAAGTTGACAAAGTGTGTGATTTACAACGGCGAGACTAAGGGAGCTAGAAGTCAATGCAGGTCTAAAAATTGTTTAATTTTAGATTGATAGTAGAAGGTAGAAATATATTTCCAAAGAGTTGATCTAATAAATTTATCGTGTTGTAATCAATTTAGAAACATGTTTTTGCTCAACTAGCTTTTAGAATTTTGTAGACTAATTAATTGGGGGATACATATAAAACCCTTTGCTAAGAGCCACATTAAAAAGGGTGGATCTTAGAAAGAGACCAATACCTTGATGAAAAAAATATACTATTGATAGCAATAGTTGTCATTCCTTCGAGTTTCGAAGAAACAGCCTAGCGATTCACACTAGAGTTTACATCGCCACTCAACTAGCTACCTCGTCAACTTGAACACCACTTGCTTGCTCTCTGACATGCTTACGTAGTGTGTATGTCATGTATAGGGAAGGGAATCAAATGCCACAAACAACTTCCATAAGCACTATAGATTGTGAATATTGTTTCCACAAAGTATAATGATGGTAATGTCACTCAAAGCCTTATGGTGATTTTTAATATTAGTATGGTAAAGTCACTCAAAGCCTCAAGTTGACCCTTGTGTAACTTGGGGATGCATCCTTGGCTAAATTGGGGCCGTCCCTACTCAGAAATGTCCTAGGGACATAGAGATGGGTCAAACACGTCCCCTTGTCATCCTAAAAAGTTTGCAAAAATAGGAAACACTTGGGGACGTCAAAGGAAACATAGGAAAAGCTAGCAGACAACTAGCTGTCCTGGCTAATTGTCCCCTATGGCCAAACAACAATATGTTTTTTAGTTTTAAAAGAAAAACACAAAAGTAAGGAAAAATATATATTTAGGATTTATATAATTTTCACAAGCATCCAAATTTTTGTGTGCCAATATGTTTGTTCTATTTGGTAAGATTGCTAAGTTAGGTAAGGTATGTTAATTACTTCATCTATTTTTTATTGGTAAAACAAAACTTGTTAGTGAGACCTCTATCCCGGAATCAAATTTTTTTGGAATTTGTACAAAAAGTTACTAATTCACATTCAAAGAAAATGTCAAGAAACCATTACCATTTGATTGCTAGCTCAATTTATAAAGCTAGAAAAATGTGGGAAAATCTTCCTAATATTGAAGATTTCAACATTCTTGTTGACCTTGGCATCGAACAAGAGGTAAAGATTTTAAGAGCTTCCTTAGACATTACAAGCCTTCAAGGCTTATATAAAATTTGGCTGAATCAAAATCAAGGTTAGGTAGTAGCAGCAAATCGATTCTCAAAGGCCTCATCTTCGTCGCTTCCATCAGGAAGCTGAGACAATTTGGGGACTTCTAGGAGTCCCTTGAATATCGCGAGGACGATCAAGCGTCTCTTGTGCATTGCCACTCGATCCCGTTGGGTGTTCTACCCCTAAACCCTCGTAAGGGATGCCACCCCTTGACCTTGTTGGGAGCTTTTCTCGAAGACCCCCTTGCCCCATAAGGGCTATTGCACCTTGACCATAAAACTCTACTCACCATTGTTATTTTTCGTGCAATCATTGCCATGTTTTTAAGGTTTTATAGTTTAACTTCACTTAGTATGTCAAAGTTTCATTTGCAATTTTATACTTATTCTTGATTTGCTCCCAAAGATCCAGAACTCTACCTACCATTGTTAATGTTCAATGCAGTGCTCCTCAACAGTGCATCCCCAGCTTGCCTTGGTTCCGCCACCCTTGTCCCCAAAATTTAGGGAGTCGAAGACTTGTGGTTTCGTTGCTTGAGATAGCCCCTAAAACTAGCAAACTAAAGCTCAAGCTTCAATTTTGATACTGACTTGCCAGTTGCATCTACTGATTAGGGGCAAAATATATTTTCTACATTTTTGTCATTTTATTGTTGAAACTTGGAGCCTTTGGTTATTTTGTTATAATTTTTTTTAATATGTATGGACGTTGATAATGAAGGAATTTGAATTTTGTTTATTTGTTTGTCAATTCTCATGTGAAATCTCAATTCAAGGCCAATGTTTTGTAGTAAGCTTCTACAATGTCTATGATGAAAGCCTCATCAATATTGTCATATGAACATTTGAAATTTCTTTATATTTTTAAAATTTTATCTAATTTTTAATAGTCGCTCTTGTCATCCCCTAAAAAATGGACCAAAAGTACCCCCATACTAAAAACATGCCCCACCATCCCCATCTGCATCCCCATCCCCTATACTTGTGGGAGTATAGGTTTAGTCCAATATTGTCATGTTTCTAATGTTTATTTGTTTAAACTTTACATGGTATACCAAAGTTTCATTCACAATTCTTATACTTATTCCCTACACATCTTTTTATAACTTTTTTCATATACTTATGTATTTGTGCTGCTTTGCTATTGCCGCTCTATCGACTCCTTGTCGTTAATCTTAGCCCCTAGGTCTCGTCATTCTCAAAAGTTGTCCTACGTCCCTTGTCCCTCTTCCCCCCATTAGGAAACTCCGTGGAACTACAATTTTTATCTCTTAGATAGATTCCATTACACCATTGCGTAAATCCATTACAATAGTTTTGGCCTTTAACCTTGAAGACCTTACAATTCCTATTCCTTGTTCACTTTATATATCTTCTACAAACCCTAATGTCTTGAAATAATCCCTCTTCTATTTGCTAGCTTAGATGGTAATTAAAAGAGACAGGTCGAAGGATTTTAATCAAAACCTTCAAGTTTCTAATTGCATCTAGGATACAGCTTCTCAACATTTGAATAAAGGACACAACAACTCCATTATGATAAAAATTAAGGTGGTTTGAAACTCCAAATTTTTTCAATCTCATGCCTAGAGGATGGGTGACCACCATACAAGGCTGTAATTGGGTCTTGACCAATGCTACAATTCGCAAAATAATCCATTATTTAAGTTGCATATGTGCATCAATGAGAGGTCCTTGAATCAAATGGGACATGCAACCTTGTATAAAACATTGAACCATAAGCAAACTCCCTACTTAAAGATTTTGTACCCTATTGGAAGCCATGGACACCATTCCTAAAACTACACCTTCCCACGTAGTATCATTAGTGGTCTTGTATCCCTGAAATAACAAGTTGCAATGGAGAAAATTGCCATCTTCCTTACAAAGAAGAATCTCGGTCTTGCATTAGTAGGATTATTGTGCTAGGTTAGGTTAATGAAGATCAGTGAAGGGATCTTTTAAACCTCTTTTTCATTCATTGCTAGTTTTCTCTTCTTTTTCCTTATCAACTTTAATTTTGTCAGATCATTTTGTGAATTATTACCCTCTTAATGGCTGTGCTTTGAGCTGTCTGTCTATATTTTTTGCAAATTTAATACACATGAAGATTATTTGAGTGTAATTTTTAGCTTCCATAGTATGAGTGCATTCTGAGCTAGTTAAGTAGTTGATGATTATTCATTTGACTCTTGATCATACCATCAGAAGTCTTCTCGCTTGTTGCCATGTTGAATATCACCTATTATCAAATCATTAGTGTAGAGGGTATAGCGTAAGGAAAATTTATATTGTTCCTATTCATCGGTAATGCTCATACCAAGATACCATAAATGTTGATGACATCTAATGGACTAGGTGTACTTCGTTATAAAATTGTTGAGTGTTAATGGTGAATAATACAATGATGTACTATAAGGAGATGATATAATGATGGATATTGCAGCTGGCCAAATTCAAGGTTTTTATTTTAAAGCTCTAGGAACAATGACCATTGTGGTGGTATTTAGTTAAGAAATGTATTGGTGAATTCTAGTTATTACATAAAATCTAAGAAAGAATCATAAGCTAGAATAAATAAATGAATTCAGCATACTTAGGTATCGAGGGGTGTTGGGATAGGGGGAAAAATGGCTTCAATTTGGGGACGGTAGGGGGACGACGACGGAGGGTGTTGTGAAATAATATACATATAGTACTTGAAATGCTAGTTATGAAGTGGTGTATAACAATATAAGAACTAATAATACCAAATAATTGAACATAGCAAAGTTGAAACATACTTAATACAGAATATAGTATACTTAACATTGAACATTGAAGTTTTCATTTTGAACATTGAATATTGAGTTACCAATTACTATTAAAAATTTCAATTATCGGCAAATAAAAGATTCTGATTTATATTATATCAAAAATATCATAAAGACAATTACAATGAGTAGCATGATATCAAAACAAATACAAAATCATGTCAAAATGTAGTGAAGGGAGGTCTCTAATCATCCCCCAAGGCAAACTCCTCTTCATTGGAACTATTGGACTCCTCACAGTCAAGTTCCGCGAAAGGAACACCAATTAACCCTACATCTCTAGCTACTGCAGTCTCATCCTCATCAATCTGTGATGGCTCCTCTAGCTCTACATCCCATTGTGCTGTTGGACTCTCCTTGTACATGCGTGTCTTACGGTCCATGATACACAAGGTACTGTGTACAACCATTAGCTTCTCTGCTCTCCTAGAGGAAAGTCATTCCTCCTAAGAGAGTGGATGAAGCTTTAAGTAAACTAGTTCCTCTCTGCAACTGAAGAACTAGAAACTTGAGATAGTAGACGAATGGCTAGTGTTGTAATCTTTGACCTTTGTAATCCTCTAGCTCTACATCCCATCATGTTGTTGGGCTCTCCTTGTACATGCATGTCTTACTATCCATGATACTCAAGGCACTGTGTACAACCACTAGCTTCTCTGCTCTCCTAGAGGAAACCTCTTAAGAGAGTGGATGAGTCTATAGTAGACTAGTTCCTCTCTGAAGCTGAAGAACTAGAAACTTGAGATAGCAAATGAATGGCTAGTGTGGTAATCTTTAACCTTTGTGATCCATGACATTTCCACCACAAATTAGATGCTTCTGTGCCATAGTTCTGATATCCATCTTTGCCGCATCGGAATAACCTGTAAGAGTGGCAAATTTTGTTCACTCAGTACAAATCTCGCCAGCAGTTTCATTATCATACATCTTACCAATGCACCTGAAGAACCCTACCTTCACCTCATCATCCTGAAGTGGTATAACTCTACCCTACCTAGTCATATAGCACTTAGGATTCACCGCTTAAGAAGCCATGTGCAAAGGAGTGTTCAACTTGTTCCATTTGTGCTAAATGATTGGCTGAATGTGCTTATTGTAGAATGCTAAAGTGAGATTCTCTCGCACAATATCCCTCATCTGGTCAAGCATAGAATTGATGCACTCATACACCTCTCCAAGGGTAGGTGCATGCCCATCACCATATCTGATCACCTAGAGAACCAGAGTAATGATAGTCTATGTATTTTGCTTCACTCCAAAATTGATCACTCTTAACTATCTCTCCTTCACCCTCCTCCCCTACTTTGTCTTGGCCTCAACCCATCGGTTCCACTCATTTGTCATAACCATGAGTTGCAGTGCCTCTTGCAACTCAAGCATTTTCTCCAAGAGAATGTAGTAGGATGCATATCTGGTCTCAGTTGGTTTCAAGAAGTCCTTCATGAAGGTCCTGAAAAGTGCATGTCGATGGTGGAGGTCAATCTTAAGGTGTGCATGTCGAAGGTCTTGAAGAGTGCATGTCGCTGACCACTCCTCTAATCCAGTCAATCTTCCCCATGTCCTTTAGTGCATTGTTCATGACATGCACACAACGAGAAGTCCACCAAATATGTCTATAGGTTGCGTCAATAAGCTTCCGTGCAGCTCTGCACACATGTGCTACATATGTCACTACTTGGACCACATTTTGTGGCCCAACCTCCTCAATAGCCACTCTAAGGACCTGAAATTGAAAATCAGCACCTTTGCAATGCCCCGAACAATCAACATACCTCAGAAAGTATGAGCCCTCTGTGCATGTAACCATGATGTTGATGAGTGGACAATGGCTAATGTCCATTCGCCCATCAATAACTATGCTGCATCCAGACTCTATCCAACATGCCTTCATCTACTCCATCGAAATATTGATCTTCGTATAGTGGTTATCTGAGAGAGTGGTCCTCAATTTGTGCTCACCTGGTGGCACAAATGATGGTCTCCCCTTTGCCACCATTGACATCATCGCCTTATAATAAGGGGATTGAGCTACATTCAATGGTATGCCATTAGCAAAGAAGAACTTGCCAATGGAATCATCTATTTGATCCTTCAAATGCACATTGAACAAATCAGCTATGGGGTTACTTCTTGCCTTGCTTTTCCCCTTGCCGCTACTCTCCCCTGCTGAACTCTGAGTGAATGAAGGTCCTAAAGCTGACTCTGACATCGTTCCTGCATCTTTGATGCATGGCATGAGTAGAAGTATGTGGCTGCCTTTGTAATTGCTGAATTGGTTGAACCTGTTGCCTAGCTGACAAAGTAGTAGGCACTGGAACCGCACTATCCTCAAGACTACCCCAAAAATTATTTATCTCAATTACGTACTTGACATTTTTAGCTTCCATTAAAAATTTACTTGCACTCACACCATGTCCTATCCAAAAGAGCAAGTGTGCATTAACTCTAGTGATGGTCCTAGATCATCCTACACCACAAAGATTGGATTTCCATTTTCTTGTGCCACCACTTGTTGGCTTTGGGGCTGTTACTCTTGTTGTACATTATTTGAGAGGAGACTTGGGATCTTAAGGACCCCTAGCAAACTGTGTCAAAAGTTGAGAGGGGCAATCTATAGGTAGTCCACTAGCATTAAAACTAATTTGGGTTCATAATCTGAGAGACTTGAACCCTCAGACTGAACTTCCATTTCATCTCCACTGATATAATGACTATGAGAGCTCATTTTGACACTGCATTTCACAAAATGAAAAATTTTCAGCCTAATTAGTAATTTAAAAAATAAAAAATAAATTATTAAGAAACTAGTTGTAGCTTAGGCCCTAATTTAGAAACAACAAAAAAAAAAAGAAAACTCAAGAAACAACAAAAATGAAAACACTTTTGACAAGAATTTAGAGACAATATTCAACATTTTTAAAGAACATGCAATTTACTTTTAGAAATATAAATCAGAAAAGAAAACAAAAAATTCTAACAACTCTACCTTGTGCTTGATGAATCTCTTCAAGGAAGGTGTAGAGTCTTCCCCTTCTTCTTGCTCCTCTTTCACTTGCAATCACTTCTTGCACTCCTCTTTACTCTTCTCTATCAGCTGTAGCAAACAAGTTGAAATCCAATTGTGAGGAAAAAAGGAAGTTTGGAGGGGCTTATGTAGGCTTGGAGTCGCCAAAATGGGACCCACCTTTTAGGGTTCAAATAGAACCCTAATATAAAAGTGAAAACTTAAAACATTAGCTCACGTTTTTGTCATTTCAACGCCGTTTGGTAACGGGGGTCTTGCAAATGTCCCTGGGACGATTGAGGGACGTTTGGCCGTCCCCCGGACATCCTGGGGATGTCTGCCCGTCCCTGCATCCCGGTAGTGTCTTGACGACGACTTGGTGGCGGGAAGGCACTGGTGGGGGCACAAGGGGGCGCCTTGTCCCCGTCTTGAGAACGAGGGGTTTTAGTGGGGGGACGCATCTCCCTATTACACTGGCATAAAATTTAGGTAAACCATTATAAAAAGGCAAGCTGCTATATGTTTAATTTATGGTCACTTGCATGCTAAGGTGAAAACATAAATTCCAACAAGAGAAAATAAAGTGCAACAACTGACTGATGAGTAAGCAATTGTTTTTAAGTATCTATAATGTGGAAGCATGCAAAATTCTATAATAAAAAAAGAATACAAATTTTCGTTTGAAAGAGCAAGTGTGCTCTTGAGACATATAATCTGTAGTATGATGGGCAAAGTTGATGTAGCTAAGTGATTTGTTGTCTCATCCACAATGAGCAATGGAATCAAGAACCAATACAAATTTGGATTTCGCTGCCTGTAATCTAAATAAGCGACAATCAGGAAGGAAATAATACTATGATAAAAGAAGTGTATATGCAAGATTTTATCACGGAAGCCCCTTGAAAGGGTAACAGTTAAAACCAGGTTTCAAATTATCATTAGAAACTAGACAACTAAAATGAGGTGACGTATTGTGGACTACAATCTGCGCCTTGTTCCACTTGGTTACACAAACTATTAAGCCTCCTTCATGAATTATAATGCAATTCTACTTCTTGATGGTATACAACAAATATAACTCCCTGTGGTGATACAATCCAACTCTTTAACGTTCTCATGTAGATGTTGGGATCTCCTCCTTGTCCACTAAAAGGTCCTAGTAATGGATTTGGAAGGAAAAATGTTAAATGACTGTTTGTTTCAAATTTTGTATATTTGATATTGGGTTGAAACAATCCTTTCATGTAGACTGACAAGCTCAAAACTGCTAGGTGGTTTCAGAATCATCTGCTGTTTGGACCAAGAGTTCCATTTGCCAACAAAACTTGGTAGTTTTTGAGAGGTTTGACTTTTGGAAGTGATTCACCTTATTGAAATTTGATTCTTGATCCTTAATAAATCACACATCTCTTCTTTAGAGAGGATTTTAGCCCCATCGAAGAAAGAGGTTTCTTACCTCATCCTTCGAGTTCCATTTAGCTTCTGTTGATGTCTTCAGTATGAGTCCAACTTGCAAAGACCCCTAGTTTCCTTTGACATTATTCTTCAGCAATGTTCTCTACAAGCATTTCTTGGTCTCGCACTAACAAGTCCTGTGCTGAGGGTAGTAGCTGTTCTTCTTCCTCTACATAATTTGATTGAACACAAGATTTTACAGCTCATCCTCTGAGTACCATTTGGCTTGTTTTGATGTGCTCACTAAGTCCAACTTGCCAAGACTCCTAGTTTCTTTTGACATTATTCTACAACAATGTTCTCTAGAAGTATTTCTTGGTCTCCCACTAACAAGTCTTCTGTTGAGGGTAGTAGCTGTTTTCCCTCTACATAATATGATTGAATACAAGGTGAAGACTTGTCTGAGTGTTATTGATTGGTGGTGATTACCCTTAATCTATTGTGAGTATGAAAACCTCTGATATGCTTTATGAATGTCTTCATTCTCCTAGTCCATGTACAATGACATGGTGTATGTTCTAAGATCTGCACTGTAATTGTCCATTGTCTTGTTTGAGATACAACCTCGTTTTTTTCTAATTAGAGTTGTTCTTAATTGGAGGGAAATTCTTATGTGGCAATTCCTTCAATTTTCTCCAACTAAACCTAGCAGGTTTCTTTTACATTTTGGCTATGTTTTATGGTTCGTTAGAACCCCTTGTACTTGTATAAGTCTGGTTTAGGGCTTGGTATGCCCTAGAATCTGCCTGGTGCACCTTGAGCTTTTGGGGAAGATCTTGAGCAAACTGAGGTGGATTTGGGCAAATCAAGAGGGCCCCAAGGGCCGGCCAAAAGAAAAAAGAAAAAACCCTTATTTTTAAAAACAAAAATGTACTAAATACCTAATTCTGCCCTTAAGTGATAAAATTGTTGAAACAGTGCTCACCATGAAGGTTTGTGCTTTCAAAGGCCTTATTACCTCTACCATGTTTGGGATCTTGTCGCATAAAAAACATGATTACAATGAGGGGGTGAGAGGAATTGGATCCAACTCTCATGTGTGCTGACATAGATGTTATTGTTGGACAACTTCCCAAAATCACTTTAGATCAGGCAACTTCTATGTATGACATGGCTTCTGGAAGTGGCATTATAACTCATTGTGGTTTAAATGAAACTAAACCAAATGTTGAAATAAGCTCAATTTGAATCCAATAGACAGACTGATGGTCATATATTTTGTTTGTTGAGTTTGCCAATTTGTATCAGCTCTCATAAATGGAGTCCATGGGCATACATGTCTCCCAGGAGTTTACCTAAATTGTATGAACTTAGGGGCATACATCTCTCCTCCAAGTTTGTCCGAATTGGATGGATTTAGGGGCATACATCTTTCTTACGAGTTTGCCCAAGTTGAATGATTTTTTCATATATTGAATAAAAATGAAGCTTTCACATAGTTTATTCATTATTGTGTGTTAATTATACAACCAATTCTTCTTGCGTTAGTGTCCCCCAAATTCACAAAATAATTCAGATTAGTGGTATCAGAGCCTGGGTTGATAATTTCAGATGCATATACTAGCATGTTTTCCCCCCTGTATGAAGGTCGCTGTTTTGTCCTTATGATATAGCTTTGTGCCATGACAGTAAAACAAAGGTTGAGAATTTTGGGAGTAGATTTAGTGCAAAAGGGTATCTCTGTCTTTATTTTGGGGCACTTAGATTGGAAAAAAATAGCAGACCGGTGGTGGCATTGTGTTCATGAAGAATCTTCCATTGCATGTTGCGAATTATATAGCATTAAAATTAATATTCAATTCTCCACCTGTCGCCATTGGAGTAGTAGCGTCTACTGAGAAGAAGATCAAACATGCATGCCAAAAAAAAAGCTACTATTGAAGAGTAAGATTGATAGTTAAAACTTAAATCTCGTGCTTGAGGATAATGTTCATTAAATCCCCATGCATACTCTTTTTATAGGAGTCAATCACATATACAAACACCTTCTCTAAAGATACCAATGAGATTGGAGGCAGAAATTGTTATATCCATGAGCATGCTCTGCAAAATTTTGAAACAACTCGATATATGAGCATTTATAACAAAGAGAAATGTCGCTGTGGAGGGACTATGAATTGACTCACTCAGCTATAGCAGATCTTCAAGGTCCTACGAGGCTTCAAATTCCATATGCTCGCTTGTTTATCTTTGATTGCTTCCAAAATACCTCTGTCGCCTCAACTTCAAGCATCCCTTCTGTTACAGGTAGCAAGAGTTGCTATTCGTTGCTGCCAAGGGTATGTATACCAGCTAGTTTATTTACTGCGGTAAGAAGGCCAATCTGACTATGGGGAATGTCTTGCCTTTGAGAACTATTTCCAAGGGCACTGTTGTTTGCAATGTGGAGCAGCATGTGGGCGACCATGGCTCCTTTGCCAGGGCTTTTGGAGATTATGCTATCGCCATCAGTCACAACCTGATAATGGCACTTCCAGGGTAAAACTTAAATCTGTAGCTAAGAAGATTGTGTCAAGTAGTTTTTGAGCCTCAAAGCTGATTCGCAAAGCTGATTCTCAAAGCTGGAAACACTTACCACAAATATATTTTATAGCTGTGAAGCCAGAGAATACGTTAGGAAAAATCATGAGTTCATACATGATGACTTAAGAGGGTAAATTTTCACTTTCCATCATTTTGTAAGGGGAGGTAATGAATCATTCCATTGTCATTGAGGGGGTTTATATATTATATATATAGCATAGTGCCTCTCAAAGGGGAAGGAATGATCAGAAATAAGTTGGCATATCAGATTAAATGAGATATTTCAATCAATTTTAGTCTTCAATGAATTGTAATGACCTTTCAATTTTGGATTTCTCATTCGACTATAATGTACCCTATATGGAGCCAAGGTATTAATAAGGGTATAAAATGAACAATTTCAGTACAAGGGCGGAAAAAGCTTAAATTACAAGTTTGGACACTTAATTCCCTAAGGTTAGAAAATTAATTGAATAGTAAAAGTGAATGAATGAATAATTAAATAATAGCCCGAAAAGCTAAAGTCCCAGAATTTATTATTTAATTGTTGATTATGTCTATTGGTGGGACCACGCCTTTAGTTATAATGTTATGGTGACTAGGAAGTGTTGTGGTGGTAATTAAAATCTTTGAATAAAACCTTGGGAATTACCTTAGTTGCCAATGCTGGATTTAAGATAGAAATCGCAACTTTTTGGCATCCAAGATTGAAACAGCAACTTTTTGCCTTAAATGGTTTATTTTTATAAGTTAGCGATTGGAGTTGGGAAATCATCTATCTATCTATGAATTTTTGTTATGAATTTTGCTCTGCAAGTTTGGTCGCTGCTTTTCCAGAATGAAACTCTTGGAAACTCAGGCTTGGACACGAACGCAAGTGAGTTCAGTTCCTTTCCACCTAGCCGTCGGTAATAGAATATGCTACAACAGTATTTGGGAAAGATTGCAATATTATTTTCAGGCCAAAACAGATTGAGCTGTAGTTTGACTTCATGGCTGCTCTAATTACTTTTGAAATGACTTAATCGCTGCTCTAATTACTTTTGAAATGACTTCTTGTCCTTGTCTTTCTTTGAGGGAAAACTCTTTGATTGAAATTTACTTTTTGATGGTGAGGGCTCCATATCCTTTGCTTTCTTTTAAGCTTCCGGCAATGTGGAAGGATTGAGGCCTTTGATCCATCCTATCAATGGATCTGCTAAACTGTAAGTCTCCTCTATGAAATATAAGTCACTAGAACTGAAAGCCTTTGAAATTCTGCTATATATGTTTCAACTGGTCCCCATTGTCTAACTTGAGCTAGCTCTTTAAAATGGGATTCTTGATCCTTCTTATCGAATCTTTCGATCAATCTTTCAGTGAACACCACATAACAAGTAATCTGATCTTGTCCCATGGTAACCATACTATGATGCCACCATTCATGTGTAATTCTGTCTGAGTGTATAGCTGCATATTTAATAGCCTCTTCCTTCAACATGGGATTGAGCTGAAAATAAGTGTCCCCCTGTATCCATCCTCTAGCGGTGGTCTTTTTGGACCCATCATAATGATGTAGTGTAAACTTGCCCAACTTGTGCAGGTCATGATGCTGCACACATTGCATCTAGTGGACAAATGCTTCATTCTGACATCTATGTATTCCCTGAAAGATATGGCTGCTTGAAATTCGACCCCTCCATTCTCCTAATCTTGTCGAAACTCATTCAGTAAATTTGTAATCCGAGGCTCCTTCTTTGGCTGTATCGGAACTCTTGGTGGAATGATGGGTTTAAGTGGTCTCAAGCTCACTGTTCTTGTTGGCCAAGTTGCATATACAAAGTTATGATTATCACAACACGTCCTCCGTTGTTACTGTTCTGTCCATGATTACCAGTACCACTCTGTCCATTATTTCCATCATTTTTTCCTCCACTGTTTCCACCGCCATTAATGTTAATGCCCATCTACTTGACCATCATTTGCATCGTTAGATCCATCCGTTGATTTTGGTCTTGGGCTCTCTACTCAGACTGTCGTTGCCCCTGTACCAGAGCTTCCAATAGGTTGAGAAATCTTTCCTCACCTGGTTCTCTTCTCTCACCTATATTTCCTGCGTTCCATTCACTTGTGTTACCGATGCTCTGTTCACCTGTAACCTTGTGTTCCTTCAAAACATTATGTTCTTCTGGTTCTGTATTTAATACAGTTTCGTTTCTTCGTGTATTGTAATGGTGAGTAAATGATGGCGGTTCGTACCCCAACATGTCACTGAGCCCTCATGATGTACCCTCCAGGATGGCAGGATACACTCCTCTGAAACCGCTATAGGAGTCACCCTTGGACCGATTTTTTTGTTTGATTGTTATAGATATTAATGAGTGTTTTTGACCTGAAATACATTCATCACTGCTTGCAACTAATGATTGAAATGCAAATGCATTCAACTTCGCAACTAATTTCATGAACCAAAATGAACTATCTTATTCAATCCAACGATATATATATTTGAACATTACATAGAAATCTGTTCATTCAAATTACAACATACCCTTCATACACAGTCCCAAGTTTTGACATTGAATATAAATCTTAGCTATTGAAGCCCTTGGCATTGTCCTACACTATAAGGCACAATGATGTCTATTGAGACTTTTAGCTACAACACTTAAAATGGCCGTGAAAATCACCAAGGACTCCACTGTTCCCTGCTATAGCAACAAGGACACATTCCCGACAAAATACATATGACAAGAGAATCAATTGTGGATGGTCAACAAGTGTATAGACGGCTATAGTAATAGCTTCGACCTAGCTTTATAGGACTTGTGAACTGCATATAAATTGCAATCTCAGAGTTGTAACCCTCTATTTGATCATCCCTCTAATCTGTCCAAGCATTTCTAGATCGATAAGTATGGTCTTTTTGTGCTTCAATTGATATTCCTTAAGTGCTACAAATCAATTAACCTCCAGATTGTATATTGCAACAATGTAGAGATTGTTAGCAAAGAGGGTTTTGTCCTCCACGCCCTTGAAGGAACAAACTCTAGTGAAACCGGGAAGTATCCAAAATCTCCAAATCAAGCATGCCCAAAAACGAACTCTCAAGAATCTTTTATAACATCCACATGAGAGCACCTCACTCTTCACTAGCCAATGTGGGATAAATAGAAACACTTATTTTTAATATTTGAAAATTTCTTTTTTCCATGGGTGCCCAAGTACCATTAATAAAGAGGAACATTTAATTTTTAAGTAGCCTTCACTTTTAACCTTAATCGCTATATCAATAGAGTTAAATAATTTAGTTTAACTTTATAACTTATTTTTATTGATAAATAAATAAATAATATCAAATGATTATTAAAATCTCTACATGATGCCATTCAACATTCAAGATTCACTGATTGATACTGATTTGGCGCAACTGACTTACTATAAATAGTTAGTTTCCCAAAACCACACCAGATTACCTCGGATTTGCTTGCGACTGAAACTCTCTAAGCCAAATGCCCTCAAGATCCTTTGAATTTCCTAGTTAGCCTACGGGACCGAGGAGAAATAGGCTAATGACAACATCATAGTACATGTGTTAGAAAGGTGATGTTACAGTTTGATATCCTTGTGCATTATAAGGTCTCAGATGTGAATTAGAAGAAGTTTTGGAATGTTTGCTTAAAATTTTCTTATAAATTTCTAGGTAAGACTGTAACAAGTTGGATTTACATGAAGTGCTTGACAAAATGGTTGGGAAGATTCAGTGTGATTTTTATTTTTATTTTTTTTAAAAAGTTTTTATTTTGCATTTGGTTGACTTAGAAGAATGGACCGAAGGATAACATTTTGATAACATACCCATTTTGGCAGCCTGATGGAACTCTAACAACAATTTCTTCAAGTCAAGCAATTTAAGAAAGGGAAATATGATATCCGAGTCAAGAAATTGTGTCTAAGTTTATAGGTTTGTTACAATCCTTTATTGTCATTTTGTAAGGACCACCGCAATATTAATATAACATAATTTGCAACAAAACACAATAAAGTGTAAATTAATATCATGTGTTCAATATACAAAATCAAAGACGAGATTACATTTTGACATAAAATTTGAGTACATAAGCCAACATCAAGGCTAAACATAAAGAAGCATATGCTTTTAGAATAGACCACCAAGTCGATCATAATGAATACATAACAATCAATCACGATGACAATCCTTGCTATTTGATACAATTTCATAGAGTCTGATTCCATCTCAACATGTGAAAAATATAGAGATGATAAACAAAGTCAAGAGGACACCACAACACAATCATACATTTATTACAATATTTGTGAAGTCAAGAATTCTCAAGTCTTGTAATGTGCATAATGAAAATACCTATATCTATTACTTATGTTTGTCAGAAACTCCTTTGTCCCTCCTTGGGCGCACATATCCCTATATCCAATTTGGATACGTATCCGATATGGCCCGGATACTCGCCAAATACTGTGCCCATGTGTGCCCAAAAAACCTTGAGTTTCCAACCATGCCAAATACAATGTGATTCAATTTTATTAAAATTTGAAATAAATTTTCCCGAATTTAACTTAAAAAAGCTTCATTCATTTAATTTTTAAATTGTTTTTTGGTATAAATAAAACCTACACCAAATGAAAAAGACAAATGGAATACTTTTCTATTTCAGCAACCCATTTTTTGGGTTATCTTCTAATGCAACTCTGCTATCTTTGCATATTGTAAAGTGTTAAATTAACTTATAATTATATTTGTAGCATTTATGTGTCTATATTGCTTTTGAAGTAATGAAAATCTCCTCTAATAACTTAGAAAATTGTGTTAAATATATGTGTATGCATTGTTTATTAATGTCGTATCCAGCTGTATCCGTATTGGGAGTCTTAAAAAATGGCCGTATCCATCTCCGATGCCGTATCCGTTTCCGATACCGTATCCGTGTCCATGCAACTTTGCTATTACTGAATGATATGATTGTTAAAAAGATCAGACATCTCATTAACAAGCATCTTTATTGCAATCTAGCATAATTCAATCTCACAAGTTCCAAGTAGTCTGTAAGTAATCTATTAAACATATGGCTCATATCAACAAGCATTGTTCACAATTTTTTTTTTACTTATTCTAAAATTTCCAAGAAATCATCTATAGTAGGGATCATTTAATTACAATTGTCAATAACTAATCATCTATATTCCCTGAGATAATATCAAATGTTCATGATATGATACACTTTACATTAAGAGGAGAAAAATAACTTTAGTCATACGTACCAGGCCTATCCAGTTGACAAGTACAAAATAACCTAACTATTTTCTAAGGTAAACATGAAAAACCTTACTAATGAAGATTCTGAAGCACATTGTATTTGTCATGGTCTAGAAGATACCCTTGAGATACCAATAGCAATATGCACTCACGCTATCTTTTATTTTGAATATTGCAGTTTCCTAAATTAATATTGTAGAGCAATAAAGTCACACAGGCATTGGTATTAATACATGAATCACAAAAAGATCCATTTATATAAAGCTGGTAATCAAATTAACAGTAATCTTTAGAATATTTTTATATTAAGGAAGATGCATTGATTTGTAGACAGCTAATAGTCAATGTAAACAGTGGGCTTAATTTCCAAGGTTCCGAGAATAAGTTCTTTGACATTCTTTAATCCTTTTTACTGAAATGAAGAGATACGTGAGCAAGATATGATTTCATAGATTCGAAAACTGATTTGGCCTATAAACTTGAATATTGGGAATTTGAAATAGAAAGGTGGTGTTTATATCAAAGTTTGCCTGTAGTAATAATTTGAAAAGTCTCCATAAGTACATAAAGGAGTATTGAGCTTATGAAGGATAATTACTCCTTGGCCACACGTTAAGGGGAGATTAGTAACATATATTGCATTGTAAAGAATATAATTGCATAGACAATCATGTGAACTCATGAAAATCGTGGAAGACCAACTAATGTATCAGAGTACCAGACTGCTATTACACTTACATAAATGTGGATTTTATTAAGCATTTCCATAGAAATGTGTTGGCTTTATATGTATGCAAAAAGTGGAAGCACAGATAAGACGCAAGGACTGTTTGACAGAATACCTCAAGGGGCGTCATCTAATTAAATGCGTGGATTTCAAGGTTTGAGAGAATGGATTATTGAAAAGGCTTTCGAACTTTCAAACAATGCAATTTGGCAGGTTTATAACACGTTGAATGAAGATTTGCACTAATGGTTTTGTGAAAAGGCTTGAGAAATTTAAATTATTTTCTTGTGTCCTGCTTGCCGGTGCCAAAATGGGATCCCTAAAAACCATTTCAAATTTGCACCAAGCATATGGGAACGAAGCTTTAACATATATTATGATTGATAGGCTTATTTAGAAATGTATACAATATGTGGAGACACTGACAAAGCATGAAACTCCTTAGCAAAGTACCTCAAGGAGATGGAGTCCAATGAAATGCGATATAGAGATTAGATTTAGAGAAATGACTACGGAACTTTCTACAAATGCAATTGACAATAATAAACTGAACTTCTTTTCTAGGAAGTTTATAGCATTGGAATTTTGACATGTTGTCTTTTGGACTGTCCCAATCACAAGCCAATGACTAAATCTCTTGTGCTACTAATATGAAAATCACGAGTTAGGAGAAAAGTTCAATAATGTATTCAAGTCCGTGAGGGGCATCCAAGAGCACGATACAGAATCTATTTGATGGGATATCTCACAGAGACGTGGTCTCATGGAAAATACGACTCAGCAAGATGTGCATGATGGGAAAAGGGGTGAAGGAACGATATGGTGTAATTTATCCCTATTCAAATGGGATACTTTGCCATTGTAAAATTAAATGCTTCTCTACTTTCTATTGCTCGACTCTTGATAAAGATACGAATCTCTTTAAAAAAATACAGGTCACTTGAAATGTACCTGAAATCATGAAATTGTGAGTAATGCATGCCGCTATCACCATATTGCCTAAGAAATTTGAGCATGTATGAATTATAGAATGCCAGAGATTACAATTCATGGATTTAAGTAACTGGTTATTTGCGATTAATAACCAAGACTGATTTGCACAGGCATAAGGTCAAGTGATCAAGATTGGTAGACATGCATGTACTGCCTGGACATAAGCACATATGGAATCATACGAGTAAGTAAAATAGATTTAAATTGAGGAGCGTATTCAAAACTATCTTCAATGCATGGGTAGATGCCTCTATAGATTGCAGATCACTTATAAAGGAAAATTTGGAATAATGCTAATTAACGCACAAAGGTTTTCCTATTTTTCTAAATTGAATTTTGTTGAAGGTTGAAAGAGGGGAGACTATGGCTCTAAATCACCAGTGCACAGATCAAACTCTACAACAGGAAAGAACAAAATTATGGTTCACCCAGTTGTAATTAGAAATATTCTTGATGACTTCTTCTCTGGCAACATCATCCATGGAAGTATGATACCAAGCATTCCAGATCTTGATTGATTCTAATTTCTTGCACTTGGACAAATTTTTCCCTATGTCTCTCGAAAGATAAGGTACAAAAAGAAACAGGAATCCCCCTCTTCGTTCTTATGTATCGAACTGGTCTTCCTTTTTTCCCTGCTAGCTCCCATGAAGAATTATATCTCCGAGTGATTATTTTTATGAAACTCAAGTCACAAGCATTCTCTGTCCGAAACCAAATTATAGATTGATTTGCGGCAAATTATTGTAATTTAAGAGTAAATGTTTTGTTTACACACATGATAGAAACATTTAGTCTTTTGTAAGATGGTTTAATATATATGGTTTCTTACCATTCGGTGGATGAGGATTCACATGTGCCTTGTAATATGATATTCATCAAATTGGTTCTAATGTTTGTGAGAAAATGCTCTATTGTTTTTGTTTTTATTAATTCCTTTACCTAGAAATGGTTTGTAGTCCAGTTTGCTCTTTATGTAAATCCGTGATATCGTATAGTTTGATAATTTTGATAGATTGTTCCTTATTCTAGGTATCCATTTCTTAAGTTTCCAATTTTCCAATTGCCCCCTTTGAGATGGCATTAATAATCAATTGCGAATCACCTTCAATGTCTACCTTTGCGATGCCATTATCTATCCATAGTTGTATTCCCATATCTAATGTTGCAAACTTGCCCCCATTATTGGTTGATATTCCAGTGTATCATTGCATTGTTGAGACACAATCACCCTCCATGTTTTGTATTATGCACCCATATGTTGCTTCTCTAAGGTTGCTTTTGGCAGCCCAGTCAAAATTCAATTTAAATCTGTTATCCTTAGGTTTATTCCATTGAGCCCCCTTTATGCTAGATCTTCCAATTATTGTGATTGATTGGGCCTTCAGCTGCAACGGGTGTCTTGGATCTCTTTATCCCAGTTAGAGAGAAAAATAGGCTTTTTGTTAGCTATCTTCACGTTAACCACTTCACATATTGCATTGCTTATTCTATCTATAACCTCATTTATTGGAGCTGATTGTTCATAGAATATTCTTCGCTTCCAATCTTTCCACAGTTTCCTGATGATCATTGAAGGTCCAACCAACTATATATCCCCCATACTGATCGTTTATTGCCAATGGGCCAACCCTCAAGAAATTCCTTAACGGTGGCATTCGTTGTTGTTGTCGATCCAATCGATTGCAGAAACCAATCATAAAAATCAGTTGCTAGTGAGCACCGATATAGTAAATGATCCACAAATTCCTCAACACCTTTACACATTGGGCACATATTGGGCCTCTCAATACCAATGATTTTCAGTCAATCACCTATGAGAATACGACCGTTTAGAGCTATCCACATGAAATCAACACCCTGGGGGGCAATGTTCTTGTTCCAACATAATCTTGCAGGGAAGATTCTTTGGTTGGACTGTATAGCTCAAAGTTGCTTTGTATTCACTTATTTTCGAGGCACACTAGATTATCTTGTCTTCATCAGATGTCAATATAATTTTTCTATTTTCAATATCTCCATCAGGGTGTGTCTGTCTTCCTCTGTGGGCTCAAACTCCTCATTTTGTTTCCATTGCAAATATCCTTAACTGATTCCACTTGTTCCCAAATAATCTATGATGAGTTACAAACCTTTCTTTCACTAATAGTATCCAATATTTGTTGTTGCTCAGATTTTTTATCCCCTCTTCACCATTTTAGGAGGCTCTCCAAAAAATTGATTTTCTTCCGTTACCCACTTTCCACGGTAGGTGATTTGTAATAATATTCCTACTTTCCCAAATAAATTTCCATATCAGAGAACCTCAATCGAAGTTTGCCATTGTTAGAATTCTGCTCGAGTTTGCGTAGTCTTAATTTTTTTTCTGTATTATTCTACACCAAACTCTATTGGGTTGATGATACATTTTCTAAGTTAGTTTGCCCCCAGAGATAGATTTTGGAGCTGCATTTTTCTAAGGCTTGTACCTCCATCCTCTTTCACCAGACATGTCGTGCCTCGATTAATGAGGGGCATCTTCTTATCTTCCTTCGCACCTTCCCATAAGAACTTTTTGAGAGAGCTCTCGAACGTTCTAGTGGCTTTACATGGAAGCTTGGCACAAGACATGACATAGATAGGAATCGCCGATAGAACAAACTTTATCGTGGTGATTTTGCCAATCTGAGAGAGCCACTCGTTTTTAGGCCATTGCTTTAGCTTGACATTTACTTAATAACTCATAATAGATCGTTCTTGATTTTCCTGCAAACATAGGTGCCCCCAAATACTTCGATGGAAGTTCGGAGATTTTCTATTGCATGATCTCCACAATGATTTTTTGAGTTTTCTTATTGGTGTTTATAAAGAACAATTTAGACTTATTCATTTTCTATCATGAAATTGCAACACACATTTTCATTGTTGATTTGATGGTTTTTGCTTACCTATTGTAACTTCTCCAAATAAGACAATATCATCAGTGAATTGTGAGTGGGTAACTGGATCCAAATCTTTGTTAATGATAATCCCTTTCTAATATGTCTTCTTAAGACTTTTGCTAGTAGCACAAATAGGAATGGTAACAAGGGGTCACCTTGTTTGAGTATGTTGGTAGCCTTAAAAAATTGGTTAACAAAGCCATTCGCTAAGATGGAATATCTAGGTGTGGAGATTCACGTTTGGATGACCTCGATTCATAATCCACATTATTGTAGGCTTTACATACATTCAACTTGATAATTCCATTAATTTTGTTTTCCTTAATCATGTGAATTGTTTCAAATGTTAATATGATGCTCTATAAATTTTTCACCTATGTGTGAACTCGATTTGTTCTCCTAAAATGAGTTTGTGCATGAGTACCTTCAATCGATTGGCAATTGCCTAGGTAACTATCTTGTAAATGGTGTTACATAGCGCAATCGACTTGTAATCTACCATTGTTTCACAACTATCCTTTTTTGGAACGAGGGAGATGATAGTGTTATTTATGTCTCTTACACATATTTTATATTTCCTTATGTCTTCTACTATTCTGTGTATATCCTCTCCTATGAATTGCTAGCATGCTTGATGAAACCTAGTCGAAAGGCCATCTGACCCAAGGGCCTTGTTAAGGCCCAACTGAAAGGTTGCACCTTTGATTTTTTCTAGGGTAAATGGAGTGGATAGTTGGGCATTATCCTCATCGGTAATGATATTAGGTATTACTTCGAGAGCTTCATTAACCAAGTTTGTGTCCTTGTGGCTGTTGACAACCAAGAGAGTTTGAAAATATTATAATGTAGCTTTACAAATCCCCTCATCCACTTTGACCCTATCAATCCTATTAATTGATCAAAAAACTTAGTGTTTGAATCACCATCTGCCACCCAGGTTTTCCTACATAATGTTAAATGATTTTCTCATTTAAGTTTGCTAGCTTTTTTTCCATATTCACTTCCTTAACTAAAAATTTTACACCAGGTTTCTAGTTGCTTTGTGATCGATTGATGTTGACACCATACTCTCAAATTTGAAATATCTATTTCTAGATTTCTCGCTCCTTTCCAAGTAAATCTGTATTGAATAATGATGTGAGATAGTGATAGGAATGATAAGTGGTTTGAAAGTCATGACACTTTTTAGCCAAGCTTGGTCCAAGAACGAATGATCTACATATATTGGTGAATGTTATACATCTATTTGTCCATGTGAACTGCCCAGTTTTTGGTATTACATCAATCAGTTCATTGTCTAACAAATTTTTTGAAAGTCAAACCTATTCAATTTATTGATGCCTCCACTTTTTTTTATTGAGATTCAAGACGGTGTGAAAATCCTTGCCAATAATGAAGTCTAGACTTTCCAAACATTCCAATTTTCTTGTAATGCATTCAGAGAGAGTTGCCTTTTCTTTCGTCCTTGTAGGTCTATAGATATTAAATATACTATATATTTTTTGTTTGTCTCCCTCCTACGAATCTTGCACATCATCCATTGTGAGTATGAGTTAATTAGGTTAACATGCATCGTGTCAAGATTCCAAAGGGAACTCAGTCCCTTAAAGGCCCCAATCAAGTTTTGAAAAAGGCCATCCTACTTTCTACAATATTTTATAAATTTAGGTCCATTCTCTTGACTTAATTTTGTTTCCTGCATTATTATTGAGTTTGTCATACTTTTGTTTAGATAGCGCTTAACCAAGCACTATTTCTCAGGGGCAGATAAGTCCCCGACTTTCCATGCAATTATCCTCATTGACCCCCAAGGAGGCCTTGGCCTTTGCTCCCTTAGTCATTTTTAAGAAATCAATGACACTTACTATTCTTCTTTCCTTGGCCTTGTCTTGTTGCATCTACGTGCTTGAGTTTTTGCCTCTTGCATTCTTCGCTCCATTTAGAATTTCATTGGCCATGTGATTGATGAATCTAGTATCTCGAATTCCAAGCTCTTCAAACTCACATTTCTCCCTATTGGTTTCCCAATCATCTTCCTCTTTGTTGTAACAATATTCCTTTGCACAATCCATTCTTTGATCTGTCTGGTGCTATCTGATCCTTCCTTTCCATTTTTTGTTCGGGAACATCCTCATCGATCCCTTTATCTTCTAGTCTTCCTTTCATTTGATCTTCTTTATCTTGTACCATTAATACAGTTTGTTTCATTGTTTTTGATTAAGGAAAACAGGTTTTGAAGGGTGCCTGAAACCCTTTACACATCTAAAAATATTCAATAGAGCCCGAACATAGATGCTACAGACCAAAGGTGAAACAAGACTTCAACCTAAATAAAGTGACCAGGGTGGCCTCACAGATAAAACAGTACACAATTGCCACCAAATAAAACTCTAAAAACAACCTATTAGGACTCCTTAATCCCAACAGAGTGAGATTGAAGAAGCCTATCAGAGGACTATTGGGCACGATTGCCTTTTTTACCTTTAACCTTTGTCCAACCTTCCTCCACCAGAGAAGCCTCCTTCTCCCAACCCAAGGCCTCAACATCAGACTCAACCGGAGAAGCAGGTAAGGCCGCACCAGAACCATAGCCCACTAGAACCCGATCAACAGCATTGCCCACAGAAACCCAACCAACAGAGTGAAAGGCAGCATCATCATTAACATCCAGCGAAGGATCAATAGTTTGAACATCCAGATAACAATTTGTTTCATTGTTATCTATCTATTCTTTTGGTAATTGATTGTGCGTACATCCCTTGTATTTGTTGCCATCACTTGTTTCATTACATAATTATCTTTTGGAATCCACTTTGTTATAGTTTTTGGTTAAATTGTGCAATCAACTTCCTTTTGATTTCATTTTCTACATTGCAAGCAAAATTTTTTCTCTTCCTCAATTTCAATTTGCTAGATCTAATGCCTACCATGAATGCAAAGGCAAATTTGTTTAGGGATAGCCCTAACAACCACAATTTTTAGTCGTGTGTATAAATACAAATCAATGTTCACTAATTCAACATTGATTTCTATTAGGGTTCCCAATGATCTACCAATTTTTGTAAGCAATCCTTGAACCAATAATTGATCAGGAGGTTATAAAGTCTTAGCTAGGATGGTTTGTCCTATTGTTCCAACTTAGCATATCAAAGCTTGCAAACCACTTTTGCATATCGACTAGGTGCCCTTCAGATGTCCATAATCCATTGGCAAGACTTTGTTCTTCTCCTCATTCACAAATATTACTACAAAAAATTCTTTTGGGAGAAATTTAATTCTCGTGTTTTCAAACTTTATTGAGTCCAACTTTTGAAATTATTTTGATCATACTTTGGCCCTATAATGCAGCATATTAATAAATCTATGTCCATTTCTGTTTCCTTTGAAAGATCAATTCACACGATAGTAGGTGATTGAGTGTTGTGATTGAGTAGGTGATTGAGGGTTTAGGGTTTATAATTTATAATTTATAATTTTATAATTTATAGTTTATAATTTATAATTTAGGGTTTATAATTTAGAGTTTATAATTTAGAGTTTATAATTTAGAATTTAGAGTTTATAATTTAGAGTTTATAATTTAGAATTTATAATTTAGAGTTTATAATTTAGAATTTAGAATTTAGAGTTTATAATTTAGAATTTAGAGTTTAGAATTTAGAGTTTATAATTTATAATTTATAATTTATAATTTATAATTTATAATTTATAATTTATAATTTATAATTTATAATTTAGAGTTTATAATTTATAATTTAGAGTTTATAATTTATAATTTATAATTTAGAGTTTATAATTTAGAATTTAGAGTTTATAATTTAGAATTTAGAATTGGGCTTTCTAGTATTCCATTTCTGTTTTCTGTTGGGCTTTCTGCATTTTTACCAATATTGGTTATCCCCAATAGTAGGTGATTGAGTGTTGTTGTAATTACCTAGGGTTTTTATGTTTTCACCAATCTTTGACTTTAGTTCTTTTTGTGAAAATTCCGCCCTTCACGAGCCATTGTGAAAAATAATATTGTTTGCTGGTCTGCTGGTTTCTTGCTATTTTGGCTGTATGATTCCTGTCCCATAGATCTTTGTTGGTCTTTCGTTGGACATTAATAAATTTATCTTATCTTATCTTATTTATGGTCAGTTGTAATTTATGTTAGAATATTACTTCATATAATTAGAACTTTATGACACTTCTACTCTAATTTAATGAATGGATGGAAAGAAATAAATCTTGTTTAAACGAATTTGTAGGGTTATAAAATTCTTGTTTAAGTTTATAAATATAAAAAAATTGATAGATGGTCTAACTATATGGAATCATTATTAACAATTTTAAGGTTTTTATTTTTATAGTACATCTTTGGCATGATTGATGAACATGGATTAAACGAATAAATGATGAATAAGTGCATTTAACATACAATAGAAATAAAGGAGAAAGACAATGAAGATGAAGCAAGAAATAAATTTGATTTGTAGAAATAAAAGAAGCTGAACTTAAAATCCAACTTACATAATGCTACTCAACCCTAAGAGAAATAGGGAAGAGATTGCAAAATTCTATCTAAAGTTATACATGTAAACTGATGTTCCCTTCCAAATTTTAATTTTTAAGAGAACAAATTTCCCAAATGTTTAATCATTTCACATAAATCCCAGTACTTAGAAAATGTGTTGCCTTTAGTTTGAGGATTGATAACTATTTGAGCATCAATATGTGCCTAGTAGGAAAGTCAATCTGTAAAGAAAAGATTCCCTAATATGAAAGTGGTTCTTTGTTGACATTCTAGAATTGACTAACTTTGATAAACTCTAATCCTTATCATGTTTACTATAAAATTTATGTTTACTATAAAATTTGTGGAAAGGGTAAATTCCAAATATAGGTGAGGAACCATTTGACATATTAAAGTTTTAGGATTGTTTCCATCTTGCCTTTTATGTTAACTTTGTAAGATAAGTGATTTAGGTGAAGATAAGAAAACTAGTGAAGTAATTATGACCATGTTTTCTGATTATCAAAGTTCCCCCCCAACACCCCACCCCACACAAACACATATATATCCATTGTATACTTTTTGGGAATGTACTGTGAGGATAATTTTTGTTGAGTTAGTTGAGGTGAAAAGGATATAAGATCCCAAGATATTCATAACATATTTAGTTGTAATCATCATATATTTTTTTATTTACTAGAAGATATGTGGTTGAATTCCTTGGGTGCTTGGCCGACAATGTTGGTCTATTCACATGGACGTGCATCTTTCAGTTGTGTATGTTGCACTTGAGAATAGTTTGGTTCCATTATTGTAAAATAGATCACATGCGAAATCAAGGCCTAGGTTAATTGATTTATAAAACCTTCCATCTTCTCACTCCAATGTAATTTTTCTAGAGATGATAATTCATGGTTATACTTTGATGATAATTCATGGTGCTAATGCCTCCCACTTTTGCTAAGAATTTTGCGTATAAGGTTTGTTGATTTGGAATTTTTGAAGAAATAAGTTTTTGGTAACAAGACATAATTTAAAGATGTTAGCAAGGAGAGACTATTTCCTGAAATTTTACCAAGTCTTTGACATCAAATATCACAATGAAAGTGCTTATGGTAAGGTTGCAAAATATTTCATTGAGTTATATATGAAGCACCATGAAGTAAGAACTTATGATCCCATAAGGTTTATTAAGGCTTAGTAATGAAAGGATGGACTTTGTGCATGATTTTGTAGAGGACAAGGACTTGATAAGGAGCCTCCACATATGAGGTAGAGAAGGCACTTAAAAGAGATGTCTAGTTTAAAATATGGTTGGCTAAGAGGAAAATATAATTGTTTCTTATTAGATAAAATGAGAAATAAGTATCCCAACCTTTTTATAGAACAAAATCATTGGCTTAGAAGAACAACCAAAGCAAGACAAAATAAAATAAAAACAACATGAATGCAACTAAGGAACAAGTAAAAGTTAGAACTAGTTAAATAATGTTATGGGGAAAGACACAATACAACTAAACAACATTAAACCCAAAATTTGTAAATCTCACACCATTGACTCTAGTGTGGATCTAAGATATATGTAAATATGAATACATTTCTTCCATTCATAGATATTATCCAGGGGCACATAAGAGAGGCGGGTTTGGTTAAAGAAGTTGATAGCCTAGTGGAGTCTAATAATCACTAGAATATGATCATTAGGTAATATAAATGGTAGAGACTTCACCTCCCCACCAATAGCCTAAGGCACATAAGGCTCCAAAGTATAGTCCACTATGACCACAACATGCCTCACCATAGGGGACCTGTACCTAGAGATTGCATATCCTTAGAAACATTCATTATCAAGTGCTTGAATAGGAAATCCTGCCAGTATGTAGTAGAATATGCATTCATGTGATGTGATCATGGACAATTAGAAGCAAGGTGTTGAGAAGTGAAGCAAATCTTATAAAGGAAGAGAAGGCCTTCATAGCCAATAACTTTATTCCACGGCCTATCTATCATCTTCAAAACAACCTTCATAAGAGTAGTTTTTGTGTAGAACACAATTCTTCTTGTAGTGCCTCTCATGGTTGCAATATGTATTGCTCGATTTTGATATGAGCTAGACTTGTTTATGTGATTCTATGACTGTTCATATGTTATTATTTTGGTATTGGCATTACGAAATGTACCAAGTACAATTTTGATTCCTTTTGTTCATATTGATATCATTATTGTTGTAGATGGTAGATTATTTATGATTTAGTGATGATCATATATGCATGATGACTTTGTGATGTGGCATGATGTTATATGATGATATTTGCTTATTTTGATCTTGATGTGATTTCATATGTTTCACTAATGTTTGTGCCAAATAGATATTGAGATATTATGGGTTACCATGTGTGGTCAATATTTTGTTATGCGATTTACCCGATATATGCTCTTAAATGTCGTAATTGTTATTTAAATGTTTAGATTAAATGAAAATTCTATTTATGATGTTTATTTAGGATTAAATATGAAAGAAATGGTTTTGTAACATTTGAATATATAAACTTTGTCCTATTTTAGATAGTGCGTAGTCTTGAATATCTTTAGATTTGGGTTTCAGGTCCGTCTAAAACCTGCTTTGTTAAGGGTTTCGAGTCCCTTCAAAATCTGTTTTCACTTAATCAAAAATATTTGAATACATAAGAATGATTATGTTGCTAAAATATAATTTCAATACTTCATTTCTAGATTATTATATATGTGCTTTGGCTATTTATTATGTTAACAACTACACTTGATGTGCGTATGTTATAGTGATGACAAATATCACACATTGACTCCACCTTGCTTCATTGGTTTGAGCATGTCTTATCCCTGACAATGGCATAACATATAGTTGTATTGGTCGTTCATGAGTTTAAGAAATATCATTTTTGTATGGACAATGCATCTGTAATGACATTACTATACCTCTAGTTACCGTGTAGGTAAAATCTCTATTGACCTTGCATAATTTTGATGGACCAGTGATTGTCTGTGCATAGTTTGGTATCCACAATCTTCCTGGTTAAGTGGTTTAATTTATACGTTGATTTTTTTTATTTTTTTTGATCAGTAAAAGGCCATGGCCAAAATTTTATTAATTTATAAATCAAAGTTACAGAAAGGTGCCCCGCTCTGTGCAGGTGCTGGTAGGAAAGAGCGGGGTTGAGAAAACCTCCAGCCATGCCTGGGACCGTAGTCTAGAATCTAATACAAGATATATTCGGATACCCATCATATTTTGTACAATATAAACATAAACCCTGCTTAAAACAAGATTATTCTAATAAACATAATCGTAAGGTCCTTGTGGGCTTTCATTTTGGTGGTGTTCATGTTTTTCTAAAGATGCTCTTATGCAGGAGCCTAATACAGTCTTAAAGAAGCCTCCCTTGGTAGCTTATCTGAGAGATGCTTCCAAAAGTTGATATTTGAACCTGTCATTTCAAAGCTCTACCTACTATCCTTGTTAAAAAGTCCACATAAAATTTGTTAATCCACGCTCTGGAGAAGTAGGAGAGTTAATTAAATAGAGACGTAAAATTTGCTAGAAAAGGAAAGATATTTAGTCCTTTACCTGTGATACTTGTTTTTAGCGTAACGGATTGGAGTTGAAGTCATGTTTCCTGAATACAGTCTAGAATGTGCTAACTTCATATATTGTTAAATATACCTCTCATATATCATTGGCTTAAATAAATCTCCCTTATACTATTTAGCTTGACACTAAATGCTTCATCCATAGAAAAAACAAGAAAGTGCTTTCTAATATACATTTGGCATGGAACAACCATACTCCATTCTTTGGAAAGAAAATAAACAAATAATGAGCAGATCTTCTAAATATATTACTAGAACTATCAATCTGGATAAAAACATCATCACTGGATTCTAATAAAATAAGTTGAGCTACCAGTTATTAAAACAAATTTATAATTCATAAAAGCGCCTAGAGCTTAATAAAAGAGATCTGGTTTCCTCATTGTTGATCACATAGAGTAAAGTATAAAACATCTAGTCTTGGAAAAGGATCTGAACCTTGAATAATGATCCCAATAAATCCTAAACTAATATTGTCTAAAATACCATGAAAAAAGGTTATTATCTTCAATATTATGAAGGTGATGTACCTTTAGACCGAAATAATTTGGCTATCGGAAATGTCAATTGTTTTTAGAATTCATAAAAGCAAGTAGGGTCTATTGGATAGATTCCTGAATCCACACTATATATAACACATTCAATAGGATATCATACATCTTTATATGACATAAGGGTATTTGGATCATGGGTGTTGGTCTAGATCAATCTTACTCAACAATTATCTTAGAAACATATGATAATAAAAGTCATCAGTTTTGTATACACCATGTAACATTGATTACACTGACAGAGAGTTTTCCAGCTTAGTTTATATTTCAAAGCCATATATTATAAGTAAGGGATGTGAGTTTGAGATCTATCATTTAGTGCTATTTATTCATTAAAAGTGGGGGCAAAGATATATAAACTTATTGCTTATATATTGATTAAAAAAATGTTAAGCATCCATAGCTGGTAAAGTCAAGCCTAGAATATAGGCTTAAGTCCGTGACAATCATTATTTCTCTGTTCTGTTAAAAAGTTATAAACATAGATTATTACTAGATAAAGACAGAGAACTTACCTAAGCGAGGAGAGAAGGCTAGATAGGTCGGGGGAGAATCTTGCTAGGTATTAAGCCTATTGTCAGGGAGCAAAGGGATAAAGAAGCATAGGAAATGAGGACCCTGAACATAATTCTATTGGCAGTAGAATGATTGTCCTGTTTAAGGCTAACCTATCCCTAAATGATAACTAAAGGTTCAAATCAGAAGAGCTACTCCACTGAAACAGAGGTAAGGTGACAACCTAGCACTAATCATGAAGTCGTGGGATTCTTAAGCCCGAGGGGTATCTAGGCTACTAATGGTACAAGAGAGATTGTCAAAACTAGTGAAATGAGGTTATCCTGTATTCCTTGTTGAATGAACCTATCATTTGCTACCCTGTATTTAAAGCGAGGAGGATTATATTGATAGGTTAGTAACCTCTCTAGTTTACAACATTAGATGATGTTATACCTAAAAAAGTTCAATATGCCTGAAATTACCTTCATATATCCATATAAGGATAAGGATATACTGCAATCGTGATTTTATTTAAAAGTTTATCATCCTTTGTCTGTTTTCAAATATAACTTAATCTAGGAGCTAGGTTAAGCATTTTTAAACTTATGATTTGGAAACATAATTTTACTCTAAAATTAATATACTAAGTAAATGGTGAAAGTGCTAATTCATAATACTATCTAAAATTTGTCTAATCACACTTGTGTTAGAGGTTAGGATGGTCTAAAAGGGGTTCTATAGAAAACCAACAAAAGGGGAAAAAAAAACCATAAAATCTTCTATAAGTGTAAGAGAAAAGGTTTACCTCGTCTCAAAAAAGAGGTCTGGTTACAATGATTAGCTAAAGGGGAAGGAGCAGGGCTCTACTAGGAGGAGGTCAGGGTCTCAAAGTAACCGGGGTAATTTCTAGCCAATAATGCTAGGGGATCCAAGTATGTCCTAATGATTTTAAAACCTCAACTACAACTATACCTAACTTCCTGGCCCCTTTGAAGTTTAAAGCTGAAAATGATTAAGCCTATTAGTACTAGAAGGGGGTATAGTAGTTATATAAGAAAGTTCTCATGGTTAAGTACAAGGCTAACTTAGAGAGGAGTAACAAGGACTACTCAAGGGCTTCCTCTGTATTAATCCATACAGTTCCTAATGAAAAGAAAATTTAAGTGATCATGCCAGTATACAGGGGAGATGCGGCTTTTTAAAAGGTCTCCTATAGATAAACAGGTCTGGTTTCTCATGCTTCTAAATTAAAGTCTAGATTCAATAAGAAATGTACATACTAACTAATGTACATTAATGTTTTCATAGATACCGTGACTAAAGTAGGCTATATATTCTTAACTTGTTGGAAAGACTGATGTCAATCCTTTCAAAAGTATCTCTATACAGGGGAGCATCATATATGATAGTGATAGTCAAAATTGGCTGTTATATTAATAGATAGTATATCTGTATATAAGGTGGTCTCTAATTTAAAGTGAAATGAATTTCTAACTAATTGATATGACTGCCAGATCCTATATTCATATATTAATAAATAGAGAAGATAAGCATATATCTCAGTGTTTCTGGTCAGAACCACATGTAATTCATAATTCTATTTAGCTTAAAAGTATTCATATTTTGGGATATTACTTATTTTTATTAAGGTTAAGTGTCTAGTTACTGCAGTCTACACATCGTTTTAATTAGCTATTTAAAACCTTCAAATGTGAAATATAGTTCTAGATGAAAGGCATTCATTGCTATAATATAGAGTCAGATTGATAGCTGGTAATGTTATGCAAGGGTCTTATAAGCTAACTTATTCTAGACAAACTCACTCCTGTACTGATTCACCATTTGCTCCCTGATTAGCAAGCTGATCCACAACTGTATTCCCTTCTCTATAAATATGGTTGATTTCGTGTTGAGGGATAGTATCCAATATTATGCTAATGTCTTCAATTCTCGAATTGAGTTTCCAATTAGGGGTCTTTATAGTTCTGATAGCATTGATAATTATTTGAGAATCTCCTTCAACTACTAGCTTAGAGATACTGAGTTTGCACAATTTAAGTCCTTCTAAAGCTGCCTTACATTCTACCATATTGTTGGTTGTGGGTTTGATAGGTCGAGCATATTTAGAGACTATTTCTCCCTTCCAATTACGGATAGCCCCACCAATACCTGCTATTCCTGGATTTCCACAAGAAGCCCCATCAAAATTTAATCTATACCATCCTTCTCTAGGAGGCGTCCATTTACATGAGATTCTATCTGATTTTGATTTAGTTCCCCCTCTACCATATAGTGGTGGAATTGCCAATTTAGGCCATAAGAATCTGATATTGTTATCCCATTGTTTAAAGGAATTTTCTAAACTAATCTTATCTCAAAGTCTACTATTGGTTACTTCAACAACTGATGCTTCTATTTTGTTAACAATTGATTTCCAATCAAGCTTTTGGTTTGTAAATATCCTTCTATTTCACTCTTTCCAGATTTCCCATACAAGAATAGAGGGCGAGATTGTCCATAGATCTTTGTACAAACTATCTTTGTTAAGGATTGGCCATGCTTTAAGGTGATTTACCAAATCGAGGGGCATGGCTGAGTTCCAATTTAGGCAATATCATAACCAATTCCAACAATTTTGGGTATAGGTGCAGTTTAAGAGCAAATGGTTGACATCCTCCTCTTGATCTTCACATAGGGGACATCTGGAGGGACCTCCAAACCCTAGCTTTATAAGTCTATCTGCGGTTAAAATCCTTTTTTGTAATACTGCCCAAAGAAAAATTCCTACCTTAGGAAGACATACCTTATTCCAGTATAGGTTCAAAGGGATATCTAGGGTATCCAAATTATGTTTATGTACTATAGATTTGTATCCATCCTTCACAGTATATGCTCCATTATTAGAACCCGCCCAAATCAGATTGTCTGACCTATTTTTAATAGTAATTACTCTATCTTTGAGAATATCAATGAGTTTTTGTCTTTCTTTATAATTTTTTGGAATTTCATTAATTGATTTCCATACTGATTCCTCTTCATTAATGATATAATTCTCTAAATACATTCCTTTAATGTTTTTGCAGTCTTCAATAAAGCTTTGTGAAAAACCCATCTCCTTGAGGGGTGTAAAACCACCCCAAGAGTCTTCCCAAAATAGGGCCTTGTCCCCTCTACCTACATCCCACGTTAGTAAATTACTAATGACTCCTCTAGATTCTTTAATAAAGTTCCAAACATGTGAGCCTTTAACATGGGTTCGCGATCTGAAGATATTGATGGGATCTGCATCTGGGATGTATTTGTGCAATAAAACTGTAGCCCATTTACTATTTGATTCTTTGTATAATCTCCAGATGAGCTTGGCACCCAGTGCCTGAAGATATTGATGGGATCTGCATCTGGGATGTATTTGTGCAATAAAATTGTAGCCCATTTACTATTTGATTCTTTGTATAATCTCCAAATGAGCTTGGCACCCAGTGCTTTATTTTGCCACTGTAAATTTTTAATACCCAATCCACCTTGGGATATTGGTTTACATAGATTCTCCCATCTTATGAGTGCTAGCCCTTTTTCCTTTGTCGTGCCTTGCCAATAGAAATCCCTAAGGAGTTTGTCTAAACTAGCTTTAACATTGACTAGAAGAGGAGGTATTGACATTTGATAGGTGGGGATAGCTGTCAATACGGATTTAATCATTGTGGCTCTACCGGCTTTAGTAAGCCACTTGCTTTTCCAAGTGCCTTTTTTAGTTTGAATTTTGGAGAGCACTTGCTGCCATCACTTAGTGCTATGTAAGCCCTTCTGAAGGGGAATCCCTAAGTATTTACAAGGAAATTTGCCAATTTTATAACCTAGAGTTTTGCAAATTTATCATTCTTTGTTTGCCGGGGTATTGATGAAATTTTTTTTCAGATTTAGTAGGGTTTACTTGCTGCCCTGACGCCTTTGAATATATATCTAGAACATTTTTGAAAGCCTTAGCTTCTTTACAATTGGAGGCTCCTGGGAGTATAGTGTCATCAACAAATTGTTGGTGGGTTATATTCGGGACATGTTTTGAAACTTTGACTCCTGAGATTTTACCTTCTAAGTGGGCCTTAGTTATGGCTCTACCTAGAGCTTCAGCCATGATAACATATAGAAAAGGAGAAAGTGGGTCTCCCTGTCAAATACCACGAGAGATTTCAAAGAAACCTTCAGGGGTACCATTGATGAGTAGTGATATTTTGGGTGTGGAAATACAATTGAAAATTAAGTTAATCCATTGTTTAGAAAAGCCAAATGCTTCCAGGCATTTACAAAGAAACCTCCAATCTACTTTATCATAAGCTTTTTGAATATCAATTTTAATAAGCATACATGGTTCTTTCTTATATTGAGTTGTGTGTACTATTTCTTGGGCTATAATAATTCCATCTAATATTGACCGATTGGGAATGAAACATGTTTGTTCTTCTGAAATAATAGTAGGTAGGAGGGTTTTGAGTCTATTTGCTAAACATTTGGAGAGTATCTTATAAATGGTATTACATAGGGAAATGGGCCAAAAATCTCCTGGTTCTGTACAATCATTTTTCTTAGGGATAAGTGTGAAAAAAGTGTTGTTGATTTCAGATAAAAGTGTACCAGAGTTCCTGGTAGCTTCCACTGCTTGCCATATCTCTTCTCCTATGAAATGCCAACATTTTTGGAAAAAACCTGCCTGAAAACCATCTAGTCCTGGGGCTTTTTCCTGGTGGAGCTAGAACAAAGCTTTTTTAACTTCTTCTAAGGTAAATTTACTATTAATCCATTTATTATCTGTATCTGAAACTAATTTTGGAATAGCCTTCAATAATTCATTTTGTGCTTTTAGGTCAGAAGCCTCCTGATTGTTAAGAAGAGAATGGTAGAAATGGATGAATTGATCAGAAATTAGTTTGGGGTCATCTATGATTTTCCCGTTTACGTCTTGAATATTTGAAATTCTGTTTATATTTCTTTTATTGTTGGTACTATTGTGAAAAAAAATTGTATTACAGTCTCCTTCTTTCAGCCATATTTCTCTGGACTTTTGCTTCCAAAATATTTCTTCTTTTAATAAGATCTCTGTATATTTAGCCATAAGTTCTTTTTCTTTTAAGTAACTAGTTTCATTCATCCCTTGTTCTATCACTAAATTATTAAGACATTCTAAATCATATTCAATTTGATTTTTTTGTTCAAAAATATTATTAAATTTGTTTTTGTTCCAATCTAGGATCTTGTGCTTAATGATCTTTAGTTTAGCTACTAGGCAATACATCTTAGATCCAGAGACTTTTATCTGATTCCACCATTGTTCTAATAGCTGCATAAATTCCTCATCTTGGAACCACATGAATTTGAATTTGAAGGGGTTTCTAGATGGTTTACAGTTTTCCTTAATAGAGAGCCTTACTGGGTAGTGATCTAACCCTGCATTGGGAAGAATTTCTGCACTTAAAAGGTGATTAAAATTTACAGTATCTCCACTAACCATAAATCTATCCAATTTTTCTGCAATGTGACTGAAGCCCGATCTTCTATTATTCCAAGTAAACACACCACTGTTGGTGTTAATATCAATCAGGTTATTATCTAAGACCCGTTGTCTAAAATCTTTTTGTGACTGTGAGATATATTGCAACCCACCAAATTTTTCTTTAATATCTAAAATTGCATTGAAATCTCCTCCTAATATGTGGATATCTTAGGTATTAACAATAAGTTGATTTTGCACTTCCTGCCACACTTTCCTTTTTTCTTCGTTCTGAACCGGTCGATATATATTGATGAGTTTAAATTTTAGATTCGACTTTAAGCTATTGACTCCTAATACCATCCAATTACTGTTTTTAGATATTACCTCAATCATTATTTTCCTAGGGTCCCATAGTACGTTGATTTTAATGTTGAAGGGTTATTTTATATTTACCAACAAATTTATTGTAGTTGCATTCCATTATGTTGGAATTGATTAACTTATATAAGGGCCCGTTTGGTAGCGGGAATTAGCTTGGAATTGGCATTTGTTATTTCTCATTTCGTCGAATCCTCAGTTTGGGAGTGCAATATGAAAATAGAATAGGAATATGTAAATGCTCATTTTGCCAAAAATGAGCATTTACATCTTCCATCTGAAAAGGTGGAATTGAAATTTGAAATTGGAATTTGAATGGGGGGAAAGCAAATTTTTTAATTTTTCATGTCTACACTTAAATTTTTAATTTTTTATTTACAAATTATGAAATTTTTAATTGTTTGAAGTAATTGAATCAAACTTTCAAAAATTGTCCATTAGAACTAGAAATGGATAAACTCTTATATGTAACTATAATAAAACTAAAATCTCCATTAATAAAGCAACACAAATGATCTACTTTGGAAAAAAAAAATAAAATTTGTACTACATAAACAAAATTGAAAACTAAAATATGCACAATCTCAACAACTTCAATAAATTACCATAAAAAATTGAAGCAATTTTCATCTGGATCAACATCAATATCACATATTTCCCCCTTTGAAAACAATTACAAAAAGCAAAAAAACTTCAAAACCTCACCATCCAGGAATGTAAGATATAGCAGTGAAATACTTGTCATGAGTAGATGCTTGCTTGTGAACTAGCTTAGAGAGATAGAGAAGCCAAAACCCAAAGCTTCTGATGAAGAGTCTCAACAGTCTCCTTAGGAAGGGGTTTGGTAAAGATATTGGACAACTAATCCTTGGTTGCAACATATTCAAGTTTGATTTCATAATTTGTAAATTTTTCTCTCAAAATGTGATATCTCATAGATATATATTTAGTGCCAAAATAAAGAAATAGATTCTCATAGATATTAATAGCACTTGTATTGTCACAAAGAATTAAAATAGGCTTATCATAGATCACCTTTATATCCTTGAGATTTTGTTTTATCCACAAGAATAGTGTGCAATATGAAGTAAAACATATTCAACCCCAGTAGTGGATAGGGATACAAAATCCTTTTTATTTTTTAACAAAGAAACCAATTCATCTCCCAGAAGAATGCACCACCACTAGTGTTGCATCTGTCATCTATACAACCTACCCAGTTTGCATCGGTAAAAGTTGTCAAAGTAAAATAATTAGTCCTTGGATGCCATAAACTATATTCACAATGCCCTTTAGATACCAAAAGATTATTTTTACAACATTAACTTGAGAAACTTTAGGAGTGGATTGAAACCTAGCAACCATACAAACAACTTCCATGATATCTAGTCTTGATGCAATAAGATACAAAAGACTACCTATCATAGACCTATACATTGTCTAGTTTGCATCAGGTGATTCATCATATTTACACAACTTGCAACCAATTACCATTGATGTGCTTGCATGCTTACTATCTTCTATTTCAAACTATTTCTTTGACATACTTAGTCTAAGATAAGATTATTCCTTTATCTAATTGTAAAACTTGCAACCTAAGAAAGAAAGAAAGCTCTCCAATTATAGACATTTGAAACTCAGTTTCCATTTGAGTAGAAAATCTTTGCATAACTACACCAAACATATGCTCACGTAGTAATTTGAAATGTAGATTGCTACCAACACTACCTCTCTTGAACCTTTGTTGTTGAAGATATTGATCTAGCCTGAAATACCAAGCCATCGGTACTTGTTTCAATCAATATAAAGTTTTTTTTAACTTTCATGCATAGCCTTCTTTTTCCCATGTTTGAAGACCTTGTAGTTGTAATATGTACACTTCCTCTTTCATATTTTTGTTCAAGAATTTTGACATTACATTCATTTTCCAAAATTTGAATTTCTTATAAACAAAAAATGCTAAGAACATTCTAATGTCTTGTAGTCGGCTACAAGAGCGAATGTCTCTTCAAAATCAGCACCCTCAATTTGTGCATACTCCTTGCAAACAAGTCTTGCCTTATTTCTAATTTTTTTCCATATTTATTAATTTTGTTCCTAAACACCCATTTGGTGTCAAACATATTTTTATCTGTAGGTCTAATAACTAACTCCCCTATTTTATTTTTTTGAATTTGGCTCAACTCTTCTTCCATCACCTTAATCAAACTTCCATCATTTCTAGCTTCATTGTAATTCTTAGGTTCAATATCAAACATAAGAGAAAGATTAACTCTTCTATCATTTGTCTTTGCAACACATCTTCTTGTTTGAACCCCATCATCTTTGTGCCCTATAATTTGTTGTTTAGGTTGATTCTTTTGCACAGATTTATAAGAAATATTTTCAACACTATTGTTAGTAGTTTTGACAAGCATATGTTCATCACCACTTTTAGACTCTTTTTCACTAATTTTTAGATTCTTCTTCATCAACAAGTGCAAAGTCAAGTTCTTCTATGTTGTCTTTTTGCACAATCTCATCAATTTTCACATTAACAATTTCTACAACCTTTTTTGTCCTTTTGTTTTAGAATTTATGATCTTTTCTATGAGTGGCATATCCAAGTAATATTTCATCATCACACCTTGAATCAAACTACCCAAACCATCTTCATTATTTTTAATATAAATATATTGCCAAATACCCTAAAGTATTTAATAGAAGTAGATGTTAGTATTATGAGGTCCAAGATCATTGAGAGGGAGGGTGAATTAGTAATCTACCAATTCCAAACTTTCCATTAACCATTCAACAACATTCATCTACTTATAACTTGTGCAAAAATAAACACTGAAACAAGTGAAACCATCCAAACATGCAACATAAGAACTCTAGTATTTTTCTCATGGAAACCCTTGGTTAGAGGCAAAAACCATGACAAGAATTAGTACCCACAAATATTTGCACTCTTTTGAAGTATGCCATATTAAAGGCTTAGCCCTGTTAGGAGTCACCTGGTTAAGGGATTTACCTCTAGCCCTCTTAGGAGTTGTACCCTGTTAGGAGTAACCCGGTTAAGAGATTTAGAACTCTAATTAAAGAGCCACCTGGTTAGAGGATTTCAATTCAAAATTTGTTACGATCTACTCCATTAAGGGATTTTCTTGGAGAACCTGTTAGGATTCAACAAGTACAATGACCCAAGAACAACACTCCTCCTTTGCAATTACAGATCCAATTAAGCTCAAACTTCTACTTCTTGTAGGATATCTTCACCCTTCTCTCGACGCACCATGGCATCCACAATCTACGACTTCACAATTCATCAATATGAATATAAATATCTTTTTCACTCACTAGGTCGGCCACCACCTTAAACAAAACGTATTACATTTGAATCTTACCATTTGAATCTTTCACGCTTCATCTCGGTCTATCAAAATGTATTACCAAATAATGAAATGCATGTACAAATTTGTGTCAGCCTCCAAATGCACCTGCACATTGATTTGATCAAGAATAGTCAAAATCCTTGATTATATATGTTGGCATCGGCCTCCAAAACCCGAAAAAGTGACAAAATCCATCACCCCAATTTTCATGTATCCATAGGGTGTTCCAAGTGGGGATATAGCTAGATTCAACCAAGAAATATTTGTTTTTTAGCTAGAATGCCTCCACAAGTGGTTCCACTTTCCCATCACGCGGAGCACTAAGGGTTTGCGAAAGTTTGAATTCTCAAGAAGGGAAGTTTATCAGTGGGCTAAGAAGGAAATGATTTACCCAACTGATTTTCTATCTCCTACGAAGAAGGAGCATAGTACTGCTAAATGTAATGCTAGGTAGGCCCTCACCCCAACCAGTTTAGTTCCAGCCCTAGGTGGGATAGGGGGATGGATAGGGCGCCTGGCATAACCAACTAGAGTAGTTGATTTCTTTGTTTTGTCGAGTGGGGGATTAGTAGAACTTTTTTTCCCATCTGAGTGCCCCTACCCCTACCCCCGACCTATTATAAAGGGTAAAGGGCCCCCTTTCAGATTATTGGTGGGATAATTAAGCACTATTGAAATGCAAGATATGATACCCGAATGACATACTAACACACCCGCCCTAAGCCCATTCAGAAACATGTTGGAATATAGATTGAGATACTCTGGGGAATAGGGAGTTGGAGTGATTCGTTGGCTTTTTGAAAAAGTTACCCGGGCTCTTCGAACCAATAATTAGAAGAACCATTTTGAGCCCTAGCTCCGCTGTTGAATAATCTAATAGTAGGGCGTGTGGATAGCCTAACCTCCTTTGTTTATCCTCCAACCGAGTCTTCAATTAATATACCGGTAACCCTCCTACTATTTGTCAGGGCCCCTACTGGCCTATCCTACACGGATTAGGCTACACCCCCAGGAAGGATTAGGGGGGTAAGTTACCGTTGGGAGGCTAATTGGAGATCAGATAGTGCTTCTACCCTATATTAGTATAGGCCCATAGTAGTTATTGGCAGGGAGATTAATCAACTAGTTGGCAGGGAGACTATATTAGCCCTTCTATTATAAGGGGAGCTAGATGGCCAATAAATTCAACTAAGTTGGACTACCATCTGGGGAAACTAGAACTATATTACGTAGATGAGTGATGAAGATGAGAAGAACTATCCATCAATCTGGTGTAGCCTAATGGGACCCAGACCCCTAACCGAGGGTGCCTACTATTTAAAGGGGGTGGCACCCCCGGCCTAATGATTTAACACCTTTGCACCGCCCCTTTGGATAGTTGGGGGTGAGCACCGGAGAGTGGATTCTTTGTCGGGATGGAGGAAGAAAGGAGGATCATATTGACCACTTCCTAAATTCCCATTGAATTGTAGGGTGTGCCCATAGGGAACTATAGTTCTGTGAGTACCACTAATCTCCCCTAGCACTTCCAACCCATCCATTTATTCGGTGAAATCAACTATCTCTCCGGCGATAGTCATGTTCATTGATTTCTTTCTATTCTACTGAATAATAGAATAGTAGGTCACCCACCCTAGTGAGAGAATGTACGTATAGGGCGGTCTATAGAATCAACAGTTTTGGCGCCTTGAAATAAATTCTATAAAAGAAGGGCTGCCAGATTGAGATTGCGCCCCCTTATCTAAGTCCCAAGCGCATGGAACTTCTGAATCTTAACATGATTCATTAGTCTAGTAACGTGTCAAACAAAACATGAAGCTCCTTCAGTAACCATCCCCTTTTACTCATAGTATCCCACCCCTTATGTGACTAAACGACACTTTGACTCCTAGTGAAACACGACCACCTCATAGAATTGTAGGGCTAATTGAAAAGCCAAATCAATCAGCATTGTAATGTAATAGTTTATGTCACAGGTTTGAACTACTTTGGGCTATGTCTTGATCCCCTACGTGCATGTAGAAGGGACAATGTGGATCTATAGTGTAGTGTAGTGCCCACTAGAATAGAAGTAGTGAAGAATGCTTAGGTCTGAGTAAACTAAGGTATCAGATCTCAACTCATGACCAATCCTCTATTCTCTTCTTAGGGGAAAGGCAGGCAACCTCAGATCTATAGTGAGTTTTGCCCTTTAGTTTCTTTAGGCTCCATATTCAACTATCTAAATAGTAGGGGTGGGGTGAATGTCAAATATTCATTCTATTCTAGAGAGAATGGATGCTACTTATGCGGGAAATATTGATTCCCTATGAACAGTGGTGTTCTCATTGGAATGAGCATAAGTTGGTTCTTGTCGTAGCTAGCGTACCCCTTACCATCTTAGTTTCAATCTGACAGTAATCCCGATACTGAGAAAATATAGAAAATATATTCTAATGTTCCAAAAGGTAAAAATGAATGACTGATGGCAGAGCTACCACCACCAAAGGTAGTGAAACCGCATTCCTAATGGGAGATGAATATAGGTATCGACACCGAATACCTACTGATGGGATAGACCTGGTCCATTCATAAGAGATTACGTTAGGTACGCTACTAGGTCCTACCCATACCTGGTAAGACGAAACCACCTAAAAACTTGGAATTGAGATGGTTGCATGGCAGGAATCATCGATGGGGCATATAGGCCGGTTAAGGGTTAACATACCAAATAGGCCGGTTAATGGCATCAGCATGGTACCTTCTATATCCACCCACCCACACTATTCCCTCCCTTTCTTGGCCTATTCTAAGAGCACATTATGAAGTAGGGTGGCCCCTACTATTTGCCTGCATGGGGCACATGCCATGAAGTAGGGTGGCCTTAATGGCATTAGCCTGCTAGCCCCTCCCCCCCCCTCTATATAATTGAGGTAGATTAGTTGGAACCCTATGATTCCCACCCACCTGGGTTTCAATATAACCCCCCTCCACAAAAATGTTTCTACCTCTTAAGCCCCTAGCGTTGAAGTCGTAGGGGCCCACCCATCCCATAGTTCAGAAGGAAAGTGAGAACTCTCTATCCACAACATCACTCGCTACTTGACTCATGTCAATGACGAGTATGATTACTACCATTGGCATCCATGGTTACTATCGTAGGACACTTGCATGAGTGATAGGTATTATTATTACAAGGAGTTTTAGTGATTCTTATAAATACCGGTACCTATGCATAGGTGACTGTGTGCTAAAATGTTGTCACACTTCTATGAATCCTTACATGTAAGAAAACTCAAGAATGAGCCCTCACAAATCGATCCATAGCTCTTTATGCATGGAGTTGCAAGATTTGTAAAATTGCTCTCAGCTAGAGCTATAAACTCATGACCTTGCTAGTCAACCACACAATGAGAGATTCCAAATGAATACAATGCTATGCAAATCTATATGAGAATGCAAATTAATCTTATGAGAATGAAGATGCAATTAAGCTATGAAGATGGAAATGAAAGAGTTACAAACCCTATAATTAAACTATGTGAGATTAATCTAAAACATGAAAGGAAATGATACCATGATGATGCAACTATGATGCAAGCTAGGATGTGACGTAGATGCAAGATGAATGCCAATGATGCTCCAAATCTTCAAAACTTGATGCAAGAATATCTGCAAAAGCTTCAAGATGACTTAGAAAACTTGTAGCATAATAATTCAAGTATGTATGGTGTGTGCAAATGAGGAAGAGAGCTCTTCTTTTATAAGAAGTGAAAAATAATGGACCACAGAGATTAAGAGGCAAAATACTTAATCAACGATGGAGAAAAAAAGAAGCTTGATCCTTGTGCACAAATATCCTCCAATAAGAAAATTAGAAGCATTTACTTTATGTTGAGCATTTAATTTATGTCCATGTGAGGCAAAAGTACTTTTCTTTTTATTTTTTATTTTATTTTTCTTTATAAATAAGAATTAAATGCTTTATTTGTGCAACAAGGATAAGAAGAAAAGTGGAGATTTTTTATTTAAATAAAAAGGGAGGAAATTCCTTTTAATAAAATAAAATGATTTTATTCTTTAATTAAAAGAGATTTTTAATTAATTAAAAGGAGCATGTTCTCTTAATTAAATAAGATTTTTATTATTTCTCTTTTTTAAATTAAATAAGGCTCAAACCTTAGGAAATATTGAATTGATTATGATTTGATCAAAGAAAATTGATATAATTGATATTGTTGATATTTGAAAATATTGATTCAGGGATTTGATAAATTGTAGAAATGAGGCCCAAAGTCTAGGCGACCATTTTAGGGTGCATACATTTGCCCCTCTTTGACTAATGTGTGATCATTCTGGGAACACATGTAGTCAAAGAAGAATTGAAATGTGAGATCGATTTGAATCACAAAACAACCCAAATGTGTGTTTATTTTGGGAACACATCAGGACAAGCATAAGCAAAAGTTGAAAGACAAGACCAACACCGTCGCTGCTAGGTGCAAATCAAGCCTTAGACAAAACTATCACCGTCGCTACTAGGCAATAATCAAGTCTTAAAAATAAGAAATAAAAATTGAAAGACAAAATCACCATCATCGCTACTAGGTGATAATCAAGTCTAAAAATAAGAATCTCAAGCTGAGCTGAATGATAAAGCTGAATCAAATATTAAAGCTGATAGGTACTGCCCCCTCGGAATCAAAATCGAAATCAGATAGAGGAGAACAAAAAATTGATAAACCTGATCAAGTCACAATAAATCATAATCGAAGGATAGAGCATGATAGGATAACCATCAAATAGTGAAGATATGCCCCATGTTGACTAGGTTTGTCTGGGAAAGATATAGGATAAAGATTAAGTCAAATCTCAGAGAGAGGAAGCGAAAGGTTTGAATGAAAGACTAGAAGGTTGAAAGACATGGAAAGGAAGAAATTTCATCAAAGATCGAAGAATTATGTCTCAAAAGGTCAGTCAACTGCGTAGAAGAATGAGAAAACTTGGAAACGCAACTCGAATTTTGATTTCGAGTCCGAAAATAGATAGAAAATGATGTGACATGAAAGACCAGAAATGAAAGATATGATCAAGAAGAATCAGAAAATGAGCACAGTTGATCAACTAGTCCGTAGATGATAAAAAAGAGAGCTCTCTCCATATGCAAGATGCAAAAACTAAACTATGATGAACCTAAGAATGCAAGCTACTATGAAAGTGGTTGACTTGAAAGGTCACAACGCCTATAGACATCTAATTATCATCATCAAGCGTTATTGGTAGCGTTGCAAGATCATACAATGCACACTAGCATAACTATGTGGATATGAATATGATCTTTATCAGATAGAAATGTGGAAATCCCACCTAGGCATCAAAGACATGGAGGTCAAGATGACTAATGGAGTGAGATTACCTAAGTTTGATATGGAAAGATTATGCTTGTATCAAGACACATGAAAGTCAGGATAACTAGAAGCATGCACTCACAAAACAGTCAAGGATAATACCTTGTTAATCCATAGTGTCAAGTAAGACCAGCATAAATGCTCATGACAGTTAGGACCAACAAAATATACCCACAAGCAGATAAAGAAATAAAACATGTTCTCATACCCTCAGTCTTCTAGCTATGCATCATCGAAAACTTCTCAGGGAGAGACCACTCATTAAAGAAATCCTCATAGACAACACACAAAGAAAAATAAAGCCAACATATCTCAACAAGTTGATTGTTTAAGTGCGTGTGTGTTGGTCATAGAGTCAGACTCTGGTTATCACATCTGCAAATGAGAAATATCGCATCATACTTAGACTATTGGGTAAGACATCTGATAAGTGTTAAGAAACACTCGACACAGGGGTAGTGTTGAAAAACACAGTTTGGGTGGTGTTGAAAAACACCTATTGTGAAATGCCCCAAGAAACAAACACACCTAAAGGACCAATGTGAACAGGTATGCCCCCTAGAAAAAGATAAAGACCAATTCCAGACCAAGTCAAATAAGGTCAAGGCATGATGGAAAGTGGCTAAGTGTCGAGGATGCATGCTAACAAATAGGGGTGCAAAGGCCTCAAGTAGCGCCTGTTTCCAGGTTTTCACCACTTGGATTTTATTGCAAATTTTTTTTTTTCTTTTTTTTGTATTTTTGCTACCAAGGCGCTTGTTTCCAAGTTTTCACCAAGGCACTTTTTCTTTTTTATTTTTTGAATTTTTTATTTTTTTGTATTTTTTTAGGACTTTTTATACTTTTTAGGATTTTTTCAGCATCATATATCAATTTTTTTGGTATTTTTTCAGGATCATAAAATATGTACAAAGGATGCCCCCACACATAATAGGCATCAAACTTCCAAGCAAGATCACATCGTGCAGTCCCAATATCTAGCAATGTGGAGAATAAGATGGATAAGCAAGCTGGTGACTGAGATGGAGGAAAGGAGAATGAAGGCGAACGGAGGGAAGAAATCCTCAAGGTCAAACTCCTCAAGAGTACCCAAGCTAGGGAAAAATTATCATGCAAAACACATTTGGATAAAACAATGAAAGGCCAGCATAAGATAAGTCACAAAGGCATGGTATAAGAGCAGGAAAGGATGCAGTCTAAAGGAGTAGACATGTCAAGAGACTTCATAGCATCGTGTTTTACTCTTTTTTTATATTAGATCAAGACCAAAGAGGAAAATGATAATAAAAGGCTAGAATGAAGAGAGAAAAATGAATATGAAGGATAAACAAGAATGGAATGAAAGCAAGACCATCATAAGATAGCTCACAAGATAGCCAAACGTTCGTGTATAGATCAACATTGCCAAGATCAAAGAGAGAAGATGGAATGGATGAAATATGTAGAAGAACTACACATGATGTCTGATTGCCAGGTTTTCATCACGGTACTTATCCAAGGCGCCACAAGGGAGTGGTTTTCACCATAGGATGAATTTATTTCTCTTTACTTTTGCTACCAAGGTGTCTATTTCCAGGTTTTCACCATGGCACATTTTCAATTTTTTTCATTTTTTTTTCTTTTTCATTTTTCTATTTTTTTTAATTTTATCTTTTTTTTGGAAGAAAGCAAGCTTTTTAGATAATGCTCCTTGAAAGGATAAATCATTGATATACTAAGGATTCAAAATGATATGCTCAAAGATGCTGATAGGGAAAGGGAGATGGAAGAGAAAAATGGAGGATAAGGTTTTATGTAAAGCGAGTGAGGTTGGAAGATAGGAGAAATAGGAAAATGAGAAAAATGATAGAAGGTAGAAAGATAATGAATGGAAGGATTGTGAAAGGGTAGATGGAAAGGAAGGCAAGATCAACATCAACACACACCTTGAAGGGTGGCGAGAGGGTGGAGGAAATTTGAATGAAAGAATTCGTGAAGGAATATGGCGAATGTTTAGTAGAGGTTGCAGTTCAGGCACATGGAATTGAAGAATATTTTTGGAAGAAGATGAAGTGGAAACCTTTGGAAGATTGAATGTCAACTTCACTTTTTGTTCAATATTAGACTCTCTCAAGAGAGACTTTGGAATCCATATAGCCTTAGGCTTTTCATTTCTTTTGGATGATTTAGAGAGAATATCTTCAATGATGGATTTTGGAACCCATACTTGTCTTGTAGTTTTCTTCTTAGATATCTCTTTTGACTTTATGCCCCCATGTCGATTAGAGGAGACATGGTGATCTTCTTTTTTTGATGAATTCTTGTATTGGTTCTTTTTCTTGTATTGAACATTCAAGTTACTTCCAAAAGACTTGGGACTTGTGGAAGAAGAAGGAAAATACGACTGGTTTAGATGGGTGGGTGGATGAAAAGGATTCAAGGGTATGCATCTATGTTGATCTTGAGGAAAGATAGGAGATGGAGGGATGTAAGGATCCAAGATGGATGAAAAATTAGGAGAGTTAGGAGGGGAAAGTGAAGGGACATAAGGACCCAAGATGGAAGGAAGACATGAAGCCTTTAGTATTGGTGGAGGAGGTCCAAGGATGGATGTGGAAGATGCAAAAGGATAATCAATAAGTTCATCAACATCTATATGACAACCAAGGACATCAACATCTTTAGAATGAGCATTAGGATTTTCAATAGGATCATGAACATCTTGAATAGGAGCAACTTCGTTGATAGGATCATTCAAAGCTTGCGAAGATTTAGGAAGAGTAGAAAGTGGAAGTGAGCATGGAATGGTAGAACAAGAAGATGGAGGGCTTTGATCTTGACAAGGACCTTTGGATAGCACAAGTGCAGAATTTGCTTCTTGATCTTCAATAGGCTTAACATTGGTAGTAACAACACCATTTTTAATAACCTTAATGGAAACATCATCTTTGGAAAGCGCAAGTGTGGTAAGGTTATTTTGATTGTCAATAAGCTCAATGGTGTTAGTAGCTTGATCTTGCTTAGGAGATGGTGGAATGAATGCGGAAGAGCGTAGAGGATCAAAAGAACCATGTAATGGAGAAGATACATCATGAAGAGAATTGGATGATATGGAGGGTTCCTGATCTTGATATTTATTTATATTTTTTTCTTCATCATTTTTAGAGTCCTCTTGACATGGAGCCACTTCTAAGGACAAGGAAGCAGGTTGGAATTGTATGGAAGACTTTGGAGGAGATGCTAAAAGACTAGCTGAAATAGGCATTATAGCATATGAAGGTTTAGGCTCTTTAGGTTTAGCATTATTGGAAGTATTCACAACCAAGGGAAGATTAGCTTGAGTTTCTTTAAGAGGTAGCCCTTGAGAATAACTATAGGGAACTGCATGAAAAGCATTAGGATCTTTGTTGGATGAAAAATTTGTGACAGATTTGGAAGACTCAAAAGCTTTAGGAAATGTATGGGTATTGGAGGAAGTAGGGGATGGAAGGGAACCATCACAAGACAAAGGTTCAACATTAACATGATCTTTCTTGAGAGTGTCATCTTTATTTTCAGCATGAGAACTTTTAGAGGAGAGATTCTTTTGATGTTTGAAATCAGGGCAGTAGATTTTCTCTTCCTCAGTAGGAATATTGTATTGTTCGCAAAAATCATCAAAGAATTCTTCAAATTTAGAGTCATATGGATCACCATCACAGTCTACCCAATATGACTCCCCCTTAGAAATCACAAGTGTACCACAAGGATGATGCTTAGGAATAGAAGTTTCATGGGCATCACTACATTGTCCATCATCATAGTCATCATAGGTGGGTGCAGTGTCACTCTTTGTGGAAGAGACATCATAAGGACTATCACGTTGCTCTTTATGGTATGTCTTCTGAAGAGAAGTAAGACTCTTTGAAGAAGTAGAAGAAGAATGAGATTGTGAAGAAGAGGAAGGTGAAGACCTAGTGGAAGAAGAATACTTGGATGATGAGGAATTTGAATGATATTTAGAAGAGTCATGATAAGATTTGAAAGATGAAGAATGTGAATAGTGTTTAGAAGAATCATGATAAGATTTAGAAAGTGAAGAATTCAAATGATGTCTGGAAGAGTCATGATAAGACTTGGAAGATGAAGAAGAATGAGAAGATTTAGATGATGAAGAATGTTTGGAAGAAGAAGATCGTGATATGATCATGTTTATGATTCTAGCAAAGGCATCTGATTTAATCATCTTTTCTTTTATTTTTGCTATAAATTCATCACTCATGAGAATTTTGGAGGAACAACACTTTTCAAATACATCAATGAGCTCAAGATCATATATTCTTAATAAAGGTTCCAAAATCAGATAGTCAAGATTCATGGTTATAGAAGAGGAGGAATCAAGCATGGAAGAAATGAATAGATGAATAGAAGAAGGTAGACTAGATAGTAAGAGGAAAAAAATCAAGAAGAAGAAGAAGAATTTCTCATGGGAATAGAAGACTTTAAAAGAACATGAGAAATGGAGAGGAAAAAAGAAGACTAAGAGTCATCTTGTGCAATTGATACCATAATGTTCATTGAGATGTTGAGCAACATGACAGCACCTAGGATCTGAGATCTGGACTGACCAAGGAATACCAAGCTTCTAAGGAGAACTCATTACAGCAGGACGAAACTCAGTTTCAATATTCCAAATAGATCTTTCAAAAGATTTCACAATGATGATCAAGCACATAGAACAACAACCAGGGAGTTCAAGCAAATAGTCTTCAAGCAATGAGCAAGGGACAAAGCAACCTTGCACATGAATAGAGATAGTGACTTAGTATACTACTCCTTAAAGATTTTACTTGTGTATGTTCTTGATAATGTTTTAGCAGGCACTTAGAACACAACAACACCTTATCAAGCTGTCTACAAGGATATGCATGGCTTTCTAAAAGGAGTCCTCGATATACGCAAGGTACGTGAGGCCCAAATCCGTAGATGAGAAGAATCCAAAATCACACAGCCGGGGGGAGATGGTAACCCAAATCTCCTCCTTCACTTCTCAAAGGTATAAAGTTCTTTGAGGCTTAGCCAAGAGTGATATCAAACTCAATTCCCAAGAGAGGTGTCTTTGGATTCACCTCCCGATATTTATACTCCGTCGGAACACAGGAGTTAAGGTCGTCCCTTGAGGTGGTGTGTCCCCAAGCAGGCCTTCTAGAAATAAAAATTAAGTAATTCACTATCAAAAGTATTTAGAGCACTAAAGGTGGAACACTTAACTCTTCAAGTAAATGTGAAGTGAGTCCAAAAGTGGAACATTTAACCTTTTAAGATAATGTGAAGCGAGTCCAAAAGTGGAACATTTAACCCTTCAAGAGAATGTGAAGTGAGTCCAAAAAAGTGGAACACTTAACCCTTCACACAAACTCAAAGTGAGTCCAAAAGTGGAACATTTAACTCTTCACACCAACTCAAAGTGAGTCCAAAAGTGAAACATTTAACTCCTCACATCAACTCAAAGTGAGTCCACACTTTAGAAAATAAGTGAGTTCCAAAAAGCACAAAAGGGTTGCCTAGTGGAGCAATTAACGCTTCTTTCCTGTAGACCCCTCCCCTTTAATGTGGCACTGATCTTGCAACCACAGGGCGAAAATGAGGAGCTGACGGATTAGCGAGTCCAATAACCCAAGATAGCAATCTAGATCAATCACAAGTAATCTAAAGTTGCTTATCAATACTACTCACAAATGACAAAGGGTTGAATCAATGAAATATTTAACTTTCCAAGCAAACATAGAGTGAGTCCACAAAGTGGTGCATTTAACTCCTTATGTAAACAAGGAATGAATCCATGCCCTCAATCACTTAATGAAATATTTGATATTGGAACCAAGAATTACTTAAGGTTTAAACACAAGCATTCACTTACACAAACTTGGAAAAACAAATCTATGTTCTTTCATTTCCCATTAAGAGCATCAATTGAAATGTGTTCTATGAAAGCATGTAAACACTCAAGCCAAAAATATGAGAGGTTCAATTTTAATCCCAAAATCTAAATGTTGTAGAGATGGAACAAAGTACCTCAAGTCCAACGCTTTGTTTTAAACATTTTCCATGAAAGCAAGAGCACATTCAAATGAACAAGACAAGAAAATAAGCAAACAAGATATGCAATATATATCCAACTTATGCAAACCCTAGGGTTAGATCTGAAAATCAATTGTTAGGAGCAATGATAACCAACAAATAATCCAAATGATAACTCATATCATGCAATGAACAATGAAAAATAAGTGCATACCCATCACAAAATTTTATTTTTTTTGCATTTGACCTAGTCAACAAGATCTGATTTTTACCACATGAATTCGGACCCCAAACCCAAAATGCAGAAAAGAGACTTTTGTCAAAAAATAAAGAGCTTTCCAAAAATGTAAAAATTTCAAAAAAATCTTTTCATTTGTGCTCTAGAGACCCATTTTATCAAAACATATCAGTTTTTATAAATTAACCAAATGAGCTATGATATGATTTCTAAATTAAAAACACAATGAATGGACCCCCTGTAGAATTCCAAGACCTTTCCAGAAATGTAAAATTTTTTAAAAAATATGCTGATTTACGCCAAAAATCAAATTTTTATGAAAAATCAAGAAAAAATCATAAAAAATACAAATCACCTCCGAAAATTCTAAAAATTTTTTTGGAGCTTCTATGATATTTGCCAACCTACAAAAAAAATTTTAGACCAAAATACCAAGCCGTTTGAGAGATATGATCAAATCTTTCAAATCTAGGGTTTTTCATCTCCAAACAAATCTGCCCAAGGGTCTGCTCCAAAAATAATCAAAACTAGTATGTAAAAAGTGGGTTTCCCCATGGTGGGCACCAAAAATGTGTGCTAAAATATTGTCACACTTCTATGAATCCTTACATGTAAGAAAACTCAAGAATGAGCCCTCACAAATCGATCCATAGCTCTCTATGCATGGAGTTGCAAGATTTGTAAAATTGCTCTCAGCTAGAGCTATAAACTCATGACCTTGCTAGTCAACCACACAATGAGAGATTCCAAATGAATGCAATGCTATTCAAATCTATATGAGAATGTAAATTAATCTTATGAGAATGAAGATGCAATTAAGCTATGAAGATGGAAATGAAAGAGTTACAAACCCTCTAATTAAACTATGTGAGATTAATCTAAAACATGAAAGGAAATGATACCATGATGATGCAACTATGATGCAAGCTAGGATGTGATGTAGATGCAAGATGAATGCCAATGATGCTCCAAATCTTCAAAACTTGATGCAAGAATATCTCCAAAAGCTTCAAGATGACTTAGAAAACCTGTAGCATAATAATTCAAGTATGTATGGTGTGTGAAAATGAGGAAGAGAGCTCTTCTTTTATAGGAAGTGAAAAATAATGGACCATGGAGATTAAGAGGCAAAATACTTAATCAACGATGGAAAAAAGAAGAAGCTTGATCCTTGTGCACAAATATCCTCCAATAAGAAAATTAGAAGCATTTACTTTATGTTGAGCATTTAATTTATGTCCATGTGAGGCAAAAGTACTTTTCTTTTTATTTTTTATTTTATTTTTCTTTATAAATAAGAATTAAATGTTTTATTTGTGCAACAAGGATAAGAAGAAAAGTGGAGATTTTTTATTTAAATAAAAGGGGAGGAAATTCTTTTTAATAAAATAAAATGATTTTATTATTTAATTAAAAGAGATTTTTAATTAATTAAAAGGAGCATATTCTCTTAATTAAATAAGATTTTTATTATTTCTCTTTTTTTAAATTAAATAAGGCTCAAACCTTAAGAAATATTGAATTGATTATGATTTGATCAAAGAAAATTGATATAATTGATATTGTTGATATTTGAAAATATTGATTCAGGGATTTGATAAATTGCAGAAATGGGGCCCAAAGTCTAGGCGACCATTTTAGGGTGCATATAGTGACTAGAGTACCTTAATGCATGTGAGTGGTTCATAGAAGAGGCCTATTGTGAGTGGGGTCAGGAAGGCACAACAACCCAATGGCTTACTTAGGGCTCTAGAGGGAGGTGTACCACCTGCCGATGAACTCCTACTGTTGAACTATTTATTCTATAGCTGAACACCACCCTATTCCCCACTGGCACTAAAGACAGGAGCAGCCTGAGGACTGGGTTGGGTGGGTGGGAGGCCCCTACTATCTATAGGCTAGTTTAGAGGAAGGAACCTGCCTTTCCTATTTGAGCAATGTTGTTGGTGTTATCATGACAGCTACTCTGTGGCTAACACTCCTTGAGGCAGGCATACCACATGTTCACTCATTAGGGTGGGAGGGCTAGTATTCTCTAAGTAGCGTGAATGGTGGGTCCTTATGTGACCAACATGCTGAGGGAGCAACTCACAAGCACATCTTCCTAGTGAGTGATCCCTAGGATGGTGGGAAGTGTTTTGCACAAGTGTTCTATGGTGCTCACCTTTCTCCATGCCTTGATTTGTTTCTATCTATGGGCAGTCAGGTGGTTCTATCAGCCCTTTTGGGCGGGGTTAGTATTTTCCCCCAGCACCTTGTTCATCCAACCCCTTGCCCTTAGAAGTCGTAGGGGGTTGTGGCAAAGGAGAAAGTTCATATTTTCTATCCAGTGCTCTTATCTCCTTGACTCATTACTAGATCTCGTACTTCAGACTGATGCATAGATGGTTCCTCACATGGGGTGGGTGGGAGGAGATGGGGCTAGTGGGCTCATTATTGCTGCGGAAAGAGTATTGTGTCCAACGTGTCATCCTGCTAACTGGTCTGACCCACATCCAAGCGTATCCTTGATACTAGCCACATGATCCATAAACCGCGTTGGTGGAGATCAAATCTCCACTTAGACCTACGCCAATTAAAGAATATGGACCTCAAAGAATGAACAAACAAGTTCTTGGAGGAAGGTTGAGTTGAGTGGAGCCGAGTTGGAATCCTCATCAGTTGTCCAGGGGGCTAGTAGTTTCATTTCTTTCCGAGTTCACATCTCCTACTATTATAAGGGCATCTCGTACACCCACATGTGTTTGTTGATATGTATATAACATAGGTGGTCAGAGGTGGGTGTGAAATGAATCTCTTCTCTTTGAATTGAAAGAAGCTAGAATGGATAGTGATTGCAGTGTCATTCCAACAATGAGAGTTGAAGTGTCAGTTGTGTATTTAGTCGATCATTCTAGTTGTTCCCTCAATTCCTATTTTCGTATGGCATTTGTTCCCATTTATCAACTGTCTATTGATACGTATATGAGATGCTACTCGATCTCGCTTGATGGAGGAGAGTGCTTTCAATTCACCATATAATTTTAGGCTGGGGAGGAGTTCTACAGGGTCAAGGGAGAAAGATCAATAGGCAGTGGTTCCGATTCATTGATTTGACTAGCTTCCATTCCTATCTGATACACTTGCGTGAGAGAAGCTGGTTTCGTTTGAATGGATGATGTTCACCAGTTTGATTTCCAAATGTAAGCTTGATGCAGAGGGACTCCCTTTGCCTCCAAGCCCATGCGTTAGGGAAATAAATACTATCCATGAAGACAATTGACTCATTTTTCTTAGCAATGTGGGGCCATTGATTGAAAAAGTGGGGAGGAACCGCAACCAGATATATGTATATAATAGAGTGGTGAGATTGATACTCATGAAGGGTGAGCTTCTCACTATCTTTGGAACTACCCATAGAAGAATAGTAGGGGCCCTCAAGCACACCCCACCCCTATTAAAAGCTCAAGTAGGGTGGGGGGGAATTATGTTGTCTAGGCCCTGTTCGGGTAGCAAAAGTGACCCGACTGAATTGGATGGGGGGAGAGGTAATATACCATCAAGTCGACTCACATCCTACCTACCAACATTGTCTCACAGACATGATTGCCCCTCTGGTGCATGCAGAGGTAGATTATCGTGACCCAAAAACCCCCCTACTATTCTAAGGGGCCTGATTCTATACGTAACATGGGTGTGCCATAGAATCCCTTGGGCTTCATCACCCTAAATGACATAAAGAGAGGGGCTATGAAGGGTGTGGAGGAAATCAAAGGTTGTTACGTCTAGAATCCACCTTGCCATGACATGATGAAGAAGAGATCAATCCTTGACACCCCTACTATTCTATGGGGCCCTACTATTCTAATGGGGTGGTGGGGGGAATTATGGTTATAATGGGCGACCGAATAGCTTGAATAAGTACATTGACCCTTAATTCATTGAGCTAAGAAGCATGAATACAGTTCAGACTTAAGAAGACGTGCCCGATGGGGTTCAACTTGAGGGAGGTCTCAAGCTTCAGTGAAAGGTCATATCTAGGAGTAGTGTACCCTCCTTTCTAAATACAAGCCCAAGCTCTATGCCTTGTCCTTGGGAGAGATAGGTTCACGAGGGAAGGCGACCAATCGAATCTCTAGGTGTTGGCCCTAGCTGTTGGTTCAATGTTTGGTGGTGGGCACGAGGAGGCGGGAAATCAATATAGGGTGGGCATGAGAGGAATATAGGGAGGTGTGTGGGCTACATGATGGGAGGAGAAGTTATGCTCTTGTTAATTGCATCCTTGGATCAAGTTGATGGGATGACATCCCTGGATCAGATCAAGTTGATGGCATAGATGTAGCTGTATGGACCTTGATGAGATTAGGGTATTGTATCCTTGGGGACACCCTATAGTTGGAGGCACTCAACCCCACCTATCTCTATCTAGGATCGACAACCTACCTCATCTCCATATGGGATTTGGCTTCCCATCCTCCCCTCCATTTTCACAAATAGAGAGTTGGGTGAAGGGGGGGCCCAGATAGATATAGACTTGCAGGAGGGCCCTCTATATCTATTTGGCCGATAAGAATCTCAGTAAATCACCGCCCCATCAATCGATCGATAGTTAGATAGGATAGTCAATCCATATATAGATGGGGGGATAGGGATTGCACATGCAGGCATATACCACTTGACCAACGAGATAGATAGGGCTTTCACGTGCTTTCTCATTTGTCAGATGACAAATTTTAGGTCATATGACTGCCATATAGTTAGATATAGATATAGGGGGGGAGACCTTAATAGATTTACCTAGTAGACCATAAACCCAACTATAAAAAGTTTAGGTCATATGACTATCAAACCGACAACTATCTGGAATGCTTTAGTGCCATTTAGTTACCAACATGGTTTTTTCGGGGGCTCTACTCACTTAGTAAATGCTTGCCCCTACTCCAGGCTGCCTCATTCTCTAATCTATTTTGGGAGAAGGGGTTCTATCTATTTATGCTAAGAAAAAAGGGGGTGGGGTTCCCGATTGAAGATCCATGGATTGGACGGTCTCCATCCGCTCTTGGCCCTTGAAGCAAGTGTGGCATTGCTTTGCCTATAGGGGTTGTACGGAATCACCCTACAGGTCGGGCCCTATAGATAGTAGGGCTCTTCTATATATACGTGATACAAATGATGCCCTAAAACTATATCCACCCTCCCCTATGGGAGGAAGAACTATAGATAGGTCTATTCTAAAGGGGTGGGGGCTGGCATTATAGCTAGAATTCCCCCAAAAAAATTGGGAATAAATAAGAAATAAGAATTTGGCCTGCCTCGGGATCGTCTATGTTAGAATAACTGAGAGGGGGTGAATTAGTTATCCATAGTCTCAAATACAAAATGTATCACTTAAAACAATATTCAGCTAATTCTATAGCTTGGTAAAACAAGAATACTTAACTATCTGTGTATTTACTAATTACCAGCTAAGTGCTCATAGTGACTACCAACCAAATCAAATATGCAACATGTAAAGTATGATAACGAAACAATCACCACATAAACACATAACACAAAGATTTAACATGGAAACCCTGTAAAGGGAAAAACCACCTAGGACCCATAACCCAAAATATTTTCACTCTTCTGAAGTGAGCTCAGTGAAGAGCCAACCCTATTAAAGGTTACAAAACACAATGTAAGGTGTGACCTTGTTAGAGGATTTAACACTAACAATTATCGTCCAACCAACATTCACTATGGGGTTGAGAGGATAACAATGTACATTCTATGAATGACATAATAAGACTTTCAAGTCCACTCGGTTAAGAGATTTTTATGTTACAATGGTTAAACTGAAACAGTAGGTCATTTGAATACAATACAACTTGATTTTGTAGATGTTCAGATCTATTCTAAGCCCATACAAATCCTCTGATCAATATTTCTATTCAGTTTATCAACATTCAATAACTTACTGTCCCTTGGTAAAGCTCTCTAATGCTCGATTTTGTTCTGCAGTTCGGTTCTTCTTTAACCAGTCTGATCAAGCATGCATGAAGCTATGTTCACGTGATATCTCTGCAGTCTCCTTCTTCTGGCATACGTTTCATAATGAAACCCTAGTCTCTTAAATAGACAAGTAAATCATTTTCTTTTCATCCATCAGATTTTGCCACTTAATCTCCTCTGTTGATTTTGTTGCTTAATCCTTCCTTGGCAGATGTGCCAATGACTCGTTTCAATTCCATCCTTTAGATCTTCTTCAAATTTTGTTAGTCATTGATCTCATAACAAACTTTATCTTTCCACCTCATAATCATAAACTTTACAGCTCATCAATTTATGTCGGCTAAACTAATCATTTAGTTCTTTTGTCCATACTCAGTTGACAAATAAATGTGTCGGTGAACACAAGCTCAGTTGATACTGTCACTCGGTATACACTACATTGGCTCGGTGTATACTGGAATGCTTCATTAACTGACCACACTGGTTTGTAACATTTTGCTTCTAACTTCATAACAGATTACTGTAACATAATCAAGTCAACAATATGAAGTCATAGACTCATCAATAAGTTACCAAGAGTATTCCTTATCCTCATTTGTCATATCCATCTTCTTCCATGTAGATATCTCGGTTCTTCATATTTTCTCCTCTTTTACAGATGTATAGATATTTGCAAATACCATGATAAGTACTATCAAAACTAGTTGCTTGGCCCTTTATAATAGTAGGGTCATCCCATTCCACCTCTATGTATGGTTGAATCAATAGGCATATGAGATTAATTCTCTTGATAGGAGTGATTCCCCCACCCTGCCCCCCCCCCCCCCCCGGGAGGTGGGGTGGGAGGAGCCTTACTATCAACCCCATGGTGGGTCCCTAGTTGATAGTGTGTTGACCCCGCAACAGATCAAGTTCCATATTGAGATACCCAACAACAGTTCGTGAGTTAGTAGGTAGTGATTCAGTAGATTAAGTATATTTGGCGGCCCTTCCCCACAAATCCCTTTAAGCCCTATTTTTGAAAGCATCGAGATGCAGTGGATTGATATGGATACTCCGCAGTTAGTGCAGGGATCTAGATCTAGTTATTGGGCTCAAATCAAGGGCTATGCAGCGACCCATTCCAAGTTAGGTGGAATAGCAGCTGAAGCATAAATAGATCAAGTGCCAGATCGGGATGGAGTAGTAGGTCCATGTGCAAGTGCAGATGTGGATTCTTTTTATCCATTTCCCAGAAGCACCCCTTCAAATAGTAGGGGCATAAGCAGTTTACCTAGTGTGAGTTGAACTTGGTAGATGAGGAGAGAGATCCATGCAGGTTCGGACCATACATCCCCTTTGTGTGCTTGTGGATCAACCCCGGGGGCGAGGGGGGAAGACCGTCGACATACTAATGGGAGCTACTCATGGGAATGGTCGGAGAGCACTCTTTACCTACCTGTCAGGATTCAATTACTGGAATGGCGATACGGAGGGATGTTAGGGGGGAGGACCCCTACTATTCACCAAGGAGTTGAGGTGGGTGGTAAAGTTCACTGACTACAGTGAACGACCTTACCTGGGTCACCACTTATATGAGGAAAGGCCAGAGATAACCACCCACACACCCTTCCAAAAAGATACAATCTAACGCCCACCATTCTTGCAGCTCGATGAATCATACTAGGCCTTTATTTACACCCTATCATAGTGCCCCTTTCCCTTTCAATAGTAGGGGTAGGGCAATCCCTCCAATGTTTAGGTATCTGCATCAAGTCTTCGATTCGAGCACTCCCCCCAAAAAAAAAAATATTAAAAAAAAAAATTGCTAGAATAATATAATGAGCCCTATAACTTATAACTAGCTATGCACCTTTGTAACGGGGTAACCTATAGCTTTCTTTCTCTGGTACTATTGGTGGTGTTTAAACCGATGATAGTAGTGGTTCCAGATCAACTACAACTAGAGTTGTTGGTAGTGCTTCTACTGTTACCTTTGCACCTACTATTTTAAGGGGTGTTGTTTGTTTAGATGGCGATGGAACCCGGTCAACAACTAGCTTTGCAACAGTCATAGGGTAACACCCTTAGACTTAAAATAGTAGGCATCGATCGGAGAAAGCACACATGGGAAAGGAGCATAGGGAAGTACATGGGACATTAGGTGCAGGATAAAGAAAATTAGCAAGGACGAGGGAAAGCACATATTGGTAGCAATGGACAGGGGGAAGATACATGATAGGAAGCACACACCAATGATGTTGATGATTTCGGTGCCATATCCTCATGCAATCCATGCGTGGATGCCCATACATTCGATCTGAGCTGCCCACCAATCTATGCTATGTCAATTTTTTTATTAAACCACAGGCTATTGTCCACTGGTAGCTTCGCCAATTGCCATGCCACCCACCGCTTATATACATAAAATTTGAACACATCGCATCCCTCAGCATCTAAGCCTATGGTGGCCGGGGGGGTGGAACCAAGTGACTGAGTGGACCCATAAGCCTCAGAACCAGCTATAGATTCAGTAGCTCCTATTTTTATTGATCAAGTCAATAAAACATGTTTTGGCCCTTAGAATAGTAGGGGTCATCGCTTCACAACTAAGCATACCTTTGAATTCCATATCGAGATTCAGTTGATTTACCACCAACGGTGAAGGCAATAGTGATTGAAGCAACACTAACCAAAATAAAGGTGTAGGCGGGCCATTAGAATTGTAGGGTAGGGAAGGCTGCATCATTGGCGACAAAGGTAGGACCATAAGCGAGAGTAGTGGTTGACCTAGTCTTAGTAGAATATTGCCCAGTTCCGCACCAACATCTCACCCAACATCCCTTCTGGTGTAGTCAATGATGGTTCAGAATCATGTATACAAAGATCAATACCCAAAGCAGAAAAAGTCCCAGCTTCTCCCCTACTATTCTAAGGGTTCCAGCAACATCTGTCATTTCATATCCCCTTATAAATAGTAGGGCATATCAATTTCTAGTAACAAAGTTAGTAGTCGGGGTTGAACGTTGTGAAGGGTCACTCTTAACGTATGTGATATAATGTATATGATAGTGGGTAGTTCCTCATCATGCATGGTGATAATGCCCACACCGCCTACCTTTAGTAAGCTCTGAATAGGCATGCGCTTGCTTCCAGATGTCACAAATGAATCCTCTCTCTATAGATGGATGGATCACTACAGATCTGACAAGCACATCCATCTAGATTAGCTAGGGAGTTGCAATTGTTGAGAATAGAAAGAAGAAAATTCTTCTATAGAATCCAAGCAGTGAACCAGAGATATCTTTGAGATTGAACCGCTTTACCGGTACAGTAGGCATTGAACCTAAATGCTTCCTTCACCGATACAGCTAGAATTGGATTTAACCATATTACCTGTCCCTGGCCTGCTTCATTACGTATGATTATTCCCTTCAGTTTGCTACTGGTGAAGCGGTTGAGAGATCACTATTATGGTTTAGAGCCTGCTGATGTAGTGAATTGGGGGGGGAAGAATCAAACCATGGGAAGGAACAAGGCTATCACCTTCTTTCCATTCAAGAGTTGATCATGTTGCTTAATAATAGTTTGCCTGGTGATCCACAATAATAGAATAATAGAGCTCGTCAATTTTATTAAGTAAGGGAGGGCGACACCCCTGACTATATAGAGATAGGACTCCCCTGACTAATTAATAGGGTGTCCCCCTTCTTCACATGTTATGCACTTCTTATGTATATAATCATCGGGCAAAGGTTACGACCTATAGATAGTAGGGCCTCATCTGAATAAAATGTACGGTTACGGGCCAAGAGAGACAACATGGCAATCTATTCCCACTCTTATCCCTCCAATTTGGACTACTTTAATATAGCCGGTTGGGATTCACTCTAACTTTCGATTGTGGCATCGGTATGGGGATATTACAGACCTACTTCCATAGTACCAACACAACTTCTGATTGAGACTCATAGAGTCACCGCCTAACTGAAATTGAATTTACACCATAATAGAGCATGTCCTCCTGTAGGGTGGGGGAATTATAGCCTGCCTCGGTTGCTGACTCAACAGATAGGTTGACTTGTAATCCTATAACCCACGTAGGTAGGTTGCTGCCCTCAATTTTGAATCAAAGTCATCGGAGAGGCCAACCTCTCTATGCAAGGATGGATATAGAACTGGCTTTCTAATCTGCCCCCTCCCCAATAGTAGTTGAGATCTATAGGGCTCTACTATACCATAGAATAGCCTATCTACAGTCTTTGCCGGTGGTTCGGGTGGGGGGGAAGTCTAGCTTCGGAGATTGGGGTGGTGCCTATCCCCAAAGGGTTGGGGAGGAGGGTGGCACCAATCTGACATGACCTAATCTGACTGAACCTGGACAAGCCTACCTTGATCTAGGTAGGAGCTTCCCCGAAGGGGAGAGGGGAAGCGATTGATTCGGCCTTGATATGTTATTTCGATGCAATCCCTAATCATAGGAAGAGAATGATGTATCCCAACATGTGATACAAGATGGATGGCCCCACCCCCCCACTCCCCACCTCTCGACTAATAATTATAGTCGACCTTTCTAAACCAACTATAGAAGAAGGGGGTTGTCGTGGTTGCCAACTATAGGGCTTGCCAGATTCTGTACATATGTTAAGATATAAGGTTATTTAATTAATGAGAATTATTTAACTACCTATATTTATTAAAAATAATTAATTAAAAAGTCTAGTTATGGAAAGTGGAGATTTAATTAAATACTAAGTCTAAATTTAAATTTAAATGCATAATTAAAATTTAAAATAATATTTATTATTAAATTGCATATTTTAAATATACTAGAAATTTTAATTTGATTAAAAATAATTGATATTTAAATGCAAAAGGAGTTAAGTGATTTTAATGTTGAGTTGCATATTTAGAAGACACTTTATTAAGAAATTAGAATATTACCTTTTAAAATTCAAGTTGAATGAATTGATAAAAATAAGAAATTTTAATTAAATAATTTATTTTTACTCAATTTAAGGTTGAGCTCTTTTTTTGTATTCTGCATGAGTCTTGGAAAACCCTAGGTTGCTTAGTTTTCATTTATTAGAAGTATTTTGGACATTATTCTTTACACACAGGTTTACATGTTTTGGTTCGGAGTTTGGATTGAAGGAAATTATGAAAGCTTGGAATTTTCAGGGTTTTTGGATTGTTCTTTGTGGCTTCTAACAATTGGTAGATTAAGGTAGGGTTTGAAACCCTCGTAAATCCAATTTTCTTTTAAAATATTGTTTACTTTGTGTCTGCCAAATTTTGTTGATGGTAGTTTTGTAATTCTTCTTTTATATAAAATGTTGCTTTGAAAGCTTTTTGGTTAAAGAAATCTTCTGATTGTGGAATTGTGAATACCTGTTATTTTAGTTAGAAATTTTTTGAGGAAAAGCCTTGTATTAAATCAGTTAGGATTTGTTTGTATTTGTTGTTGAAACCCTGGGAAATAAATCAAATTAAAATAGATATATAATAATTGCAAATGAGCATAATCTTTTTATAGAATTAAAAGAAAGTATTAAAGAATATATGTGGAGAAAAATATATTAAATCTAGAAATTAAAAAAACCAATGAAAAATAAATGTATATGTATTTAAACTTTTGAAATCTATTATATATATATATATATATATATATATATATATATATATATAATATTATTATTTATTAAGTTTCACATTTAATTTTATTTAAAAAAAATATTATTTATTAGTTTTCAAATTTAAAAAATAAAATAAAATTTAAATTTAAAAAAAAAGTTATTATTATTATAAAATTTATTAATTTTTAGATTTATAAAAAATAAATTATTATTGTTATTTATTTATTTTTTTAAAAAAAATTAATAAATAAATATTAATTATTTTTTCTACATGGGGGTTTTAATATTAATGTTTTCATTTATATTTATTTTTGAAAAATTAATAACATTATTTTATTATTAAATACATGGTGTTTTGATATGCATGGAGATTTTATTTCAATACTTATTTAAAAAATATATATGCATGAGATTTTAAATGAATGTTTTCTTAATAAGTCAAACTAGACTTTAGTAAACAAAATTGACTGTTCTTAAACAACTGAGACTTGTGTTATAGTTTGACTATTTGGTATATTCTATTGCCTTGTTTGATGTTGTTTATTTGGGAAAATTACGTTGACTTTTATAAATTGTATACCAGAGGCTTTGAAGTATTTTTTGTTGATCTCTGATTTTATGTGAGGAATCTTTATAACCATTTTTGAAGTCTTGATTGGATCATGTATGATTATGTGATATATGTGAGTGATCTCATGTGTTGTTTTGCGTTTTGATCTTTATTTGATTTGATAAAAAAAGTGACGATCATTATTATAATTGAGTCTGATTTATTTGGTCACCTTATATTCTCTATAATGATTGTTCTACATTCTAGATGATTATCTTTATGGATTATGTTTGGAGATGGATGTCATTGATGTTGTGATTATCGTTGGTCTTGTGATACAAGACTATGAGGATTTTTATTATCTTATTTAGATATCCATTATGGGATGGATGATCTTTGGTAATGTCTATATTGAGATGGATTATTTGATCCTTGTATAGGATGTGTTGTTCTCTACTATGCTCCATTATTTTACTTTGGTGATTATCACGGTTTATGACTTATGAGAAGCTTTTGTGGTTTTGGTTCATTCTTCTCTTTGTTATTTTGGTTGGAGCATTAGGGTAGGTTATTTGAGTGTATAAATAGGAAGTGGCTTGTTTTGGAGGCGTCGGAGCCTAGAAGTGGCTACTTGGGTATCATTTGCAAGTTACTTAATAAAGTGATAACTTAAATACATTGGGATTTTTAAAATAAATTAATAAGATAATGTGTGCCTCACCCATGCCTGAGTACTTGATTGAGGTCTTGACTAGGATAGGAGTGGGAAGATGCTTGCCACCTATGTGGACTGGATATAGCATAGTTGATACCTTGTATGTATGAGAGGATTACTAATACCACATAGAATCACTAGGGCATTGGGGTCTAGAGATACTTTCAGGATCACCTTAGAGTTGGCTCATATAATGACACTTCCCTTTATGCATCTTAGGTTTCCTACGTGTGTTGGTTGTCTCTGGTAGAATGTGTATTAACTTTGTAGTTGGTGTTGTACTTTTTTGAGATAGAGAGATTTAAGGATCCCTTGTATAGGTGTTGTATTGTGTTAGATTTTATGTTTGATATCTAAGTGGGGTTTGTTGTTATCTCCTCAGAACGGTGGGAGTGGACCTTTGGTAATACATGGTCGGGTGGTAGTGATTCTTTTACCATCTAAGATTTTGAAGCCCTTGTACCAGTGTTGGATGATCTTTGTAGCAGTTGTATCTTCTTGTTTATCATTGGAGACTTACTCTTATCTTTCATTTATTGTAGTGTACTTTGCACTTAGATTATATTTACATATCTTGCAACTTATTCAGTGGATGCAGGTTATCATGTATACCTTATGGTTCAGAGGGTATTCTTTTATGAGAGATGATGTACTATACTTACATTATGTGGAATATTTGTATGGTTATTGTACTTAGTAGATTAATTTACTTTTACATAATTCTACATAAAGGAACCTTTGAGACTTTCAACATGTTAATGAGTTATACTTATGTGTATGTATTGTCTTTATGTTATATTGTTTCCGCTATGTTATTCATTATTGTTTGTAACTCTTAAGAAAAAGATTATTTTGTAAACTAAGTAGCATGTTTAGGTAAATTTCTCTTAGGTTCCCTGACGGGGCATTACATATAGCCCTTCCAAATTGACAATTTAACATTGGCACACCTCATTATCTAATTCATTAATACACTCAAAATAAAATAAAAGTCACCTTCAATTAATTTATGCATTGATGAAACACAAAATAAAGAATGGCATTGTCTAGTAATGAACCAGTAATGAGGCAAACATGGATCATCCTAGGAGGTGGAGTAGAAGGTGAAGTATATAATATTATATTGGAAAATGTGGTGTGATCGTGCAAAAAGAGTAACAACTAATCCAACATTTGCAACAATACTGGGTTGGGTGAATTTGCATTAGTTTGATCATAAAAAAAAATCATCTAGAGATCACAACATGAAGCCATTCAAGTAGTTTGATTTTGGTGTTGTTTCAAATAACCATTTATTCTCTTGCTTCCCTTCAATATAGTTGTATGAAGCTCGACAATGGAGATTGAAGGGATTGATGTAACTTGTTGATGTATGTGTCATAGGTACTACTTTCCAAATCTAACAATGCAACTCATGTTCATTGGATTCCTTCTCAAAATGTTATCGATCTGTACATTCAAAATTAGATTTCAAATTTATATTAAATAAACGAATTACATCGAATGATTTTTAGATTTTAGTTTAAATAACATGTTTTAAGCTTTGATTTGTTTAGGTGATTCATCAAAGTACACTTCAATTCTCTCACCACTGCAGAATGACAAACCATTAAAAAATAATATTTTTGAATAGTGACATGTAAAATTGGTCTTCATATAACTTTTATGTTATTGATAACTAATGACAACCTACATATTGCCTATCATCCTTTCCATGTAGTAAAAAATTAGAACTTTGAAGCAGTGAATACTTTTGGCAACACTATATCTATTTTTTTTTGTTAAAGTTGTGGTGAAATAATTATTAAGATTATTTGAATTTTTTTTAAAAATGTAACATATGAGTTTGTCGAATGACTAGGTATAGAGTAAACAAATTACTACTAGGCATAAACTTAAATAATTTTTTTTATGATAGGATTAGAGCTCTGATGTTGCACCCTAAAAGTTCCTAACTATCAACCTTAAATCAAAGTGAAAAAGGTTGATAATGTTGGAATACAAACACCACTCAGAGGGGGGGTGAATTAGTGGTTACTTGAAAGCTTGATCTTTTTAATTTTACAAGTTTTTCATTTTTTTACAATTGTAACATGAAGTTATGAAATAAGAACAAGAAATTAAAGAGGAACAAATTACACAATATTTATAGTGGAAAATACCTTAAGGTAAAAACCCACTTTGAATCTGAACCTTCATTAGCCTTTTGGGCAAAACTTTTAGAGCAACAACTATGGGAAGCATCGACACCCTATTTTAGAGACACCTATCTCCAAGAACACCAATCCCTTATATTTGAAGCACCAACTTCAAAATTTAAGAAGCACCAACTACTAACATGAACAAATTAAGTTAGAAATTAGAGGATCATCTATGTTACAATATAAATCATGAATCAAAAAATCAACTTCTAGTTGAAAATATTAAGCGGGATTTACTTTTGTTCTTATCTCTCGTAATGATTCTTTTACATCAAAAAATTATACAAGCCTTCTCAAAATGACTTTATCAGATTATGAAATGTGTTATCAGACTTAAATCAATACAACTGAATGTAAGAGGATAATTTTAATCAATGGTCTTCAAAATGCTATACTTCTTGAGAGATAAATAACATGTTTCCCTTCAAAACATTAAAGATCCAAATGCATATTCATGTATCATAAAAACATCTGATCAAAGGCTAATGTAAAACATTAAAATGTCAGTGAATAAACCCTTCTCAACCTCTAATATACTCATGTGACCATTATTCAATCATAAATATCAAATTTGAAAGAAATATTTATAACATTCAATCTGTTGTCTTGTAGACTACATAGAATCCTTCTGGTCTAATTTGAATATCTTCCAAATCCTTCAAAAACTTGCATGACCACCTATACTATTGTTTAGAGGAATGAATACCCTCTTTATATATATCTTTTTTCATTATCCAACAAGACTTAAACTACCCGAAACTCCTTTAGACCAAAACTGGTTATAGCTGTCAAAACTGCCAAAAACTGCCTTGGTCGAAAGTAAATTTGACCTATTCGTACATGTTCCAATCCAAAACTAGTAATGACCCATTTTATAATTTTATGTTAACTTTTTGAGAAGGTATAATAGTGGGGGTCTTTTTTAACACTTAATATGTTCAAATTCATTTAGACCAAAACTGGGTAGTTATGAAATTATAACTGATTTAACACTCATTATCAACATTAAGTGTTATATACTTAATACTTTATCAACCACCTCAATAATGATATAATCAATGTATTGGTACATTAATAACATTATTTTAACCACCTCTTGATCAATTTAATAAACTTCCATAAGATCTCTAAATTTCCATCTTGTGTACCATTATTAGAACTGTACCTTGTATACCACCATAACTGACTGTGAGATTTGACATATCTTATTGACATCAATGAAAAAACCAAAGACCAAATTACCAAAGGTTCAACATATTCCCCCTTTGGCATTAATTTCAATACCTACAAAAATATATTAACCTCTGCATGTACCTGTATCACCTGTATAGAATACATCATGTACCTGTATAGATTCCATCATCGCATTTTTATCAATTTTTTTAACCAACCTTATATATCAATCACAATATTTTTTCTTTGTGTTTTTTCTCCCCCTTTGACATCAATGAAAAAGAAGATACACCAAGGTTTCATTTGAAAAAATGATCATAAATGCTCCCCCTCAAACCTATCACACACTGAATAACTTATGCAAGAGAAGAAAGAAAGAGAACTCCCAATCTGGTTCTCAAACCTTCAAACACTTCTTTTGAGAGATATTTTATGAATATGCCAACTAACTAATCTTCCTATTTTTCTCCTATAATATGTTCTTGAGGATGATATTTCTTCAATTTTGTTCCTGTAAACTTTGTATATATTGGTCATGGTGTCCCTGGTTGATCTTTTGTCTCTTCTTCACTTTTTTCAACTTTATTATTTGATTATTTTAAGTCATTATCGTTGTCTTGGAGGAGAGTATTATCTTTATCCTGCACAACTTCATTCATCTATCCCATAAGATAAACATCTTCATGATTATTAGTATTTGTGATATCCTTTAAGTTGTATATATTCCCTTTAGATCTTTTACCTAATGCAACCAACTGTCCTGATTTAAATTTGATTTGACAGTCGTGATCATCAAACACAACTTCGTATCCATTATCACAAATTTGAGTAACACTTATAAGATTATACTTTAATCCTTCAACATAATACACATCATGAATAGGCATTTTGTCACTAAGAATAACAAAACCCAAACCTTTAATTTGCCTTGAAGAATCATCATCAAAACTCACACTACCACTTTTGTAGTTAATCAATTTATCAAACTTTGTTTTATCACATGTCATGTGTCTAGAACAACCACTATCAATTATCCACAAGTCCTTTTCTTCAGAGTGTAAATCCATTTGCACAAACATAGACTTATTAATCTTAGGCCTCCATATCTTAGTCACTTCAGTATCAAATTCTTTATCAACTTCTAGACTAGTATATTGATCATTCTAAAATGACTTAGTTTTGCAATTCCTCATAACATGACCAAAGATATTGCATTTGTAACATCTTAGACCATTCATTTTAGGAAAGGAATAATCAAAATAAAACTTTGAAAACCTCTTTGACATATATTTGCAATTACTTATTCTATGTCCATATTGATGACACACGAAGAAATATCCATCAAAGAAAGAAGTGAACCTATTTGAAGATCTTTTACCCATGAATGAAGAGCTTGATGTAACCTTGATGCAGGGGCATTTTGGGGTACTTGATGAATTTGCATGGAGGTGTGTTGTTTTGGTTCTGTGGTACTCAGTTGCAGCTCTAATTGACGGTCTCAGTTATCAAAGGAAGCTCGGTCGCTGAAGGAACTCATTGGAACTTTTGGTGCTTGATGGAACTTGTGCTCGGTGATGCCTGTGTTGCTTGGTGTTGCTTGGCTTGGTCAGTTGTTTCACTGGTGCTCGGTTGTTTCTTTGGCACTCAGTAGTTCTAGCTTACCGACTGGAGTTCTTGGTGATTTGGTTGGCCAACTTGGTGCATTTATTGTTGGTAGCTTTTGTTGTATTCTCCTATGTAGATCTAGAGGCTGACATGGAGAATTAAATAATTGTTAGGCTATTGGAGAGTCGACTTGTATTACATTTAATATTTGTTTGTAGGAGTTAATTGTTTCATCTAGCTGACTTGTGGCTGAAGATTAGTATTTAAGGAGTGTTTGGGTAGTTGTTTAGGGGATCAGATTGGGGAAGATAGAAGATAGATCTGGATCTTGCGAGATCTTGAAGATCAGACTGATTTCTGATAGTTTGTAATAGCAGAGCTAGTGGTTGTTTGCTTGGGGACAAGGAGATTGCTTGGTGGCTTGTGAGATCAAGTTCAGATCTGCCTTAGGGTTTCCATCAGTTGTTGATTTGTTTCAGGGATGGACTACCTAAATTTGGATTGGATCTTGTTGATCTTGCAGAACTATTTATGATTGTAATTGGCCCTAACCCGAAAGGCCTTACAGTTGGGCATGTTAATGAAAATTTAGTTGAAACAATTATTGTGTTGTTTTATTCTACATTGTGGTGTCTGGCTGCTTGTGGGGACTTTCCTTAATTGGATCCTCCTTGCCTTCCCTACGTCAAACCTGCCTTTTACCATTAGAAATCTTATTAAAATATGTATCTTTATCTGAGTTTGAAGTGGTAACATGTTGGTCTATGTCTTTACTTTTAGATTTGAATATCTCAAATAAAGATTTATCTTTCTTGTCACTAGAGCATTGTCCAAGTTCAAAACCAATTCTAGTTAGATAATCAGTTCTTCTTTGTTTCCTTAACATTTCATCCAAAGTAGTATTCTCATATTTTTCTAAAATCCTTTTACATGATACTACTTCACTCATTAACCTTGTACATTCTTGATCTTTAGAACTTAACTCTTCCTTAGTGACAAAGACAATTCTCTTTTGTTCCTCAACTTTTAATTTCAAATCTATAACTTGTTGACTTAATTCCTTAATTTATTTTTCCAAGTTCTTTTTTTCCTTTATGAATTTTTTTTCTTGAGCACTTAAATTTCTTTTTAATTCTTTGATATTTTTAAGTGTATAAAGAAATTCACATTCTAAATCAACTTCAACAAGTTCAACACCATTATCACTATGTGATTCTTTACAAGTAGTTTCTATAGCCATGATTACAACTTCATTTTCATCATATTCAAAGCTACTAGATTCACTATCTGATACATCAACAATAAAACTCTTCTTCTTCTTAAAGAACTTCTTTTTGTTATAGAATTTATTTTTACTTGATTTCTCTTTCTCATCATCCACTTCATCATGATTATCATAAGGACATTTAGATGCAAAGTGTCATGTTTTACCACAATCAAAGCATTTGAAATGAATTTTACCTTTGTATTTTTTGGAAAGTTAAGGTTATGAGAGGGGAGGGGGTGAGTCAATGCCTTATAAAACTTTAACCCTCAATAACTATTTTACCCTTTGAATCTTAGATCTTACTTTGCATGCATAAACTTAACAACTTATTACTGAATGAAAGTAAAGTAAAGTAAACTCTTTCAACCATAAACATATAACACACATGAACACATTTGACACATGATTTTTCTCACATAGAAACTCTTGGTTAGAGGGAAAAAATGTGGTGGGGATGACACCCATAATCCTTCACTGCTTGGTTAGAGCATACAAAAGTATCACTTCTGGTGATTTACCCTTTTAGGAGAAATACAAAAAGACCTACTAAATTCTACCTAGTAAAAGGATTTTGCAACACTCATTAAGTGTGCACTTTGTTAAGAGATTTACAATATAAAAGGCTTGTTTTGATTACGTAAAAGTAGGTTTTGAAAGGACCCGAAACCTTTTACCTCAAGATTACAAAATAGGTAATTAAGCTCCAATAATACAAGTGCAACAACACCAAAAAAATCCACACAAATGAGTCCTTAAACAAAAAGAACAAAAAAAAGACAAAGGATAGCAAAAGGACAACAAGACAACAAGCTGTTGTCTAGACAAAGGCTTGTTAAGGCCTACCCAATACGTGGGATTTGAGAATACAAAAACAACAATGTATTCTTGTAAAAAATGATATGTAATAATGCATCTACCTACATGATAAATCAGATCCTTTATGCTCTTTGTAGTCTCATCACCTTTCTTTGACTTATTTTACCAAAATCATCCACTTCCTCTACTCGGTAGCACTATTTTCTTGATCTTTGTTCTACGCTTTGTCCGTCTATTTTACTCTCTCTCTTAATCTTTTCTTGATCCATCCTTATGTAGTAATCATGTAGCTTCCTAATTACTTGACCTAATTAGGGTTTGGATCCTTCTAGAAAGCTCAGACAAGTAGATCTGTGATCCATATTCATTTCCTCTTTCCAAGAAATATTTACTTCATTTTTATTGGTTCAATCTTTGCCTTGGGATCATTTACAATCATGTTTCATTCCCAATAAATCTTACCTAACATTTTCCTTGATCTTCGTAAATTATTTTCTTGCTCAATAGAATCTTTACAAACTTATATGTTCATCATGTGTCTCTCGATAGCCTTTACTGATCTTTTTGGTTATCATGTTATTCCTGCTCAGTAATACTCTTACTAGGTTAACATAATTACTCGACACTCTTCCTTTTCTCGGTAACCATTATTTGTTTAGTTAACTATTTTTTTTCAGAGTCCATTCTGCTTAGTAACCTTGATTGCTCGGTATACACACTGTTAGATAATTGTTATGCTTTATACTCGGTAGTTGTTCTACCTTGTCTTTACTGAATGAATTCCTCTTCACCAACCTAATTCTTCTCTCATAGCGACCTAATTTTTTACTCACCATAACTCATATTTTCTTCACTAATGACAACACTTAATGGATTTAGGAGTAACATTCTCCCCCTTTGGCATTAGTGACAAAAACTTTCATAATTTAGCCAAAACTTGATATCTCCAATATGTGATAACTCCCCCTCAACATATACTTCTTTTTATTTTCTATCTTCCTTATTTCTCCTTTATATATATATATATATATATATATATATATATATATATATATATATATATATATATAATCTCTTGTATTTGCATCTAATATCCACATATTTACTATCCCCCTTTTTTGACAATAATGCCAAAAATAAAAATGTAATGTACACTATATACTCATAGTTTATCAAATAATCCTTTATATGAAGACTTAGCACTATCATAGGTATTATTCCATGTGTCTTTTAGTGCCTTGAGTATTGAAATTTGGGCTTGGAGTTGTGATGAAAGATATTCCATATGATCCATTACTAACATTTTAGGTGTAGCAATGAGTTCTTTGGCTTTCTTGATATTCACCTGAATTACCTCCAAATGAGGAATGATTTGTGCTTGAACTTCAAGCACTTCTACTCTAATCTTCTTCTCTTCCTTCCTCAAATCCAATTGTAAACTCATTAAATGATGATTTTTTTAATAATAAACTTGGAATGTCCAAGGTTCATTAGTCAACTTATCTGCACTTAGCTTTATCTCTTCATCAACCTTTTTCTGTTGATCTAGAATATTCAGTGTAAAATGGAAAACATTGCATAACAATTGGAATAACTTAATTATTACCTTTATGATTTCCTCCAACTCAGTATCAATGATAGAAAGTCTAACTTTCTATTTAGTAATTTTCTGCATAAGATTTTCCATCAATCTATGCTCAAACTTTTGCTCGGTCATCTCCATCATTCTTTCTTCAGCATCAACATCTAGTTCATTGACTTGCTTTACAAGTGAGACTAACTAGTCAATTATAGGTGCCTTCTCATTTAGTTGACTCTAAGGTAAAATCTACAGTAATATGTCTTTCACATCTGATAATACTTTTTGATGTTTTATTTCTTGTTTAAGTTTATCCTATGTTGCTTTTCTCTTTAGAAATTCACCATATTTCATCATTTCATTAGGATTTAGTTTGGTTGGATCACAAACTAGTATTACTATCTCTTCATCTAATGAGATCTTGTCCTTTCTACTTTTCTTCTTCTTCCTCTTGTTAGGAGAATTGAGTATACTTACACTAGGTAAAATATTTGGGGACAATGGAGCCTCGATATGCTGATTTGTGGTTTCTTTCTCCTTTTCTTTCTCTCCTTCCTTTTCATTACCCTTTCTTCTCCTTGTTCTTATGCATCTTATCTCATGCCTATAGTGGTAGCATATGTTGTCTCTGTAGTTGTAGTCTCTTTATTTTTCTCAGTGGCTTTTGGTTCATCACCCTTATCTATTTCCTTTGGCTTCTCGGGTTCCTGGGTTGTTTCTTCGGTATCCTTAGGAACATTAGGTATCAATTGCAACATTTGTTTCAAGTGTTACTTTAGTAGGTATTATAACACTATTAGTAGATGGTGTAGGAGCTAAATATTCATGCACTTGTTGCAAAATAGTTGCATCATTCATGAATTATGCTACATCTGACTCAGTAAATGATGTATCTTTAGGGGGTTCCTCAGTAGCATCCATGACATCTTGATCCTTATTTATAGTGTCATCAGGATCCTATTCAATGATGTCTTCTATTAAAACTTATTATTCTGCATTTCTTACCATGTGAGGGATATTGTCAATTACTTTATTCATAGTGTCCTTGGGGTCTTCTTCCAAATTGTCCACTTGTGTACCTATTGTTAGCTCAATATCTGATACGTCCACCCTTTCAGGTTCATCCATTTGAAATATCTTCTTCCATTTTGTGTTTCTTTCTTCTTCCACTTCTTGTGTCCTGCCCATCAAGATGCTCAACGATCACTTTTTAATCATGAACCTCTTCTTGTAATTAATCAAGGCTTCATCAATTTCTTGCACTATCAATGTTGGAATTGATAAGACAAGTGATCTCTCCCTTATTTTTCTTTCAGAGTCTAGTGCATATCTCCATCTTGCACTTATTTTGTCATATAACTCTTCAGGTATATTTCGTACAAGTTCCATAGGTACAATTCTAAATGTATACATTGCATCAATAGTTTCTTCCTCAATTTTCAATTTGTCTTTATCATTCAACTCATAACATTTTAATATATGCATGGAACCAAAACTTCCAGATGCTCTCAAATCTTCAACATGCTCATCAATTGTCTTTGGTACAAAGTTCTTAACAACTATGAATTGACTATTATCATCTAATTTTGTCCTATCACTATCCTCATTATTTTGTTTCTTCATTGTTTTAGATGTTGACTGTTGTGTAAAATTCATCTTCTGATAGGTTCTAGTTTTGGTCTGTTTCTCCTCAAGTACAATAGTTTTCCCTCTACCTCTTTTTGTAGGCAGTGTTGTGGTTGATGCAACCTTAGTCCTTGACCTAGTAGCTTTAGGACTAACATTTTTTTCTGCTAGTGCCTTCCTACCCCTCTTCAGTTTAGACATTTCTATTTCTATTTCTTCAAATTCTTCTCCCTTGGTCTCTTCATCTACCGACTTATCCTTTTCTTCACCAAATTGTTCCTCTAATATGTTTAACATTTTCTTTGATTTCTTTTGTATTTTGAGACCTAGGATTTCAAGCCTTATCCTCTTCTTAGCCTCTTCAAATGTCCCAAATCGTTTGGTCATCCTATCTAATGGTTGTTTCAATAAGGTTTAATAGCAAGTGTAGCTCAATCAATGTCAATCTCATAATCCATCATTTTTAGCCATGAAGTTCTTGATTCTACATCTTTAATGAGACGTGTCAGTATCAGCTAGGAAACAAATTGTATCTTTGCAGTTTTCGACTAGCTGTGGGGGAATCCTATATCTTTGGTGCATTCTTGCCTTAATTTGTTCAAAATACTCACTCATCACTTTGTCAAAATTCTCACCCAGACCATTAATGTAATCATTAATCTGATATATAATAGGCCTATCTTTCTTCCAGCTCACATCACCAATTGTAGGAATTAAAATTTTCAAGTAGAAGAAAATACATACCAATAGCGATCCATATTTCAGTGTGTTGGTCTTGGCAACTCAGATAGTATGCATGTTATCTTCCAGTTGCTTCAAAAGTATCTCGTCGAGATCAACCTTGAACCCTTTCTTCATAGTTTTGTATGCTAAATCAATAGCTCCACATGGTACACTATTACATCTGCTAGATTGATAGATTCTATATGCAATAACACATGTAGAAAACTTGGTTTCTGCATCATTTATTGTAGACACTTGAAGACCTCAATTGTCCTATGTCGCTCTGATGTTCTTTATCTCTGGCTTCAGTGTTGCTCTTACTACTTTTTCTTTCTCGACAATTGGGTATCCATTAACCATGTGCATTACATCCTTTGTGATCTTAATCTTACCTTCGAGCCACATTGATTTTTCATGCACTTAGCTAAGAACAATTCTTATCCATTCATCTTTAAAAACCTTCGGGAAATGCAGTGTATGATTCAAACCCTTTGTTTCCAAATTTTTGTGCTCATCTTTCAATTGTCCATCCACACATAATGCCTTGTATGCCTTTTGAATTTTATTTTCACATATCTCACCAATTTTGCAGTGAATGTAAGATCTAATATCTTGAACTAGTAAAACCCTCAAAGAAATGATGAAAGCACTCTAGTCTCATTAGTCTTCATAGAAACTTTAGGATATAACTTGTAATTCAGCTCTTCATAATCCGTGCTCTTTATCAAAATAGGTTTTGCAACCTTGGTTTTCTTGAATTGTGATGCACTAGATGCCATTTCAAGATTTATTGTCTTGGGATTCATCGAATAACAATTAAACGGCTTGGGCACTCTAGAATTCTTATATCAAATCACTCAAATAGCTCAAACTACTAACAAATTCACTTGTTTCAGCTCAAAATCCAAATGCTCATTCAATCACTCAAATCACTCTTCAATACTCTTCGAATGCAGTGTATCAAATGAAATGTCTATCCTTTTATTAATAGTGAAAAGGACATTTAGGATTTGGTAATGTGCAATAAATGCTCTTTTGTCGACCAACCGACTAATAATCATACCAACCACCAATCTTTGCTCGGTTACTCAATACTTCTCCACTGACCATCCAACTCACTCGGTTATGCTTACCAACCACACTAACTTTCACAATTATAAGAGTTATCCTATTGCATCTCACCATAAGTTGGTATGGATGTTAATTCACGATTGTGAGGAATTGATGTATGATAAAATAATTTCAAATATAGTTCCCTTACCTACTTGTATGGTTTATTTTGTAGTTGTAGAGTCACTTGATCTGGAGGATGAGGTATCACCGATTGATCCAACTGATGTTCCACTATCCTCAATCTTTCTTCTCCATATTATGTGCATCTAATTATAAATTTCATCAATATTTAATATACATTTTCCTTTAGAGTCTTCGTCATTGGGTGCATACACTCGGTACCTACAGTCTTTGCTCAAGTGACCTACCTTGTGACAATGAAAACATGTCATGCCAGAAGTCTTCCAAGTACCAATATTTCCTCCCATGTGCAATCTTCTACAATTTTTTGTAGTATGACCATATCTTCCACAAGTTGTACAAGTAATCCTTGTGTTATAATCCCAATTAATAGTATTTACTTGTCTATTCGGTATCCAATTATACTTCTTATGTGATTTGCAATCTTGTAATTTGTGTCCATACTTATTGCATGTGTAGCAATAACCATCAAATTTTTATTGTCTTGGAGTTTTGTCAAATTTGGATCTGCACTCAAATGCTTTATGACCATACTTGTGTCAATTATAGCAATATACATCAAATTTAGGAGTAGTAAATGACTTACTAACCTTTCTCCTGCATACATTTGTTGTGTGGCTCGATTTTCCATAGTGATATCATGTTGGCTTCTTATGTTTTCAAGTTGTATACACATTTATCTACTCTTCTTTCTTATATGATTCTCCTTTCTCAGTTGTAGAGTCATCAGTAAAGCCTAATCCACTGATATCTCTTAGTCTTCTCTGATATCTCAACTATTCATCTTGTTTCCTTATACTTTCCTCAACTCTCTTCAATCTTTCATTGATTTCTTTTTTAGTTTTTATCTCATTCTTTAGTTGTTCATTTTCCAATTTCAATCCATCTTTCCTTTCCATCTTCCTTATAATCTCATGATTAACACCGAGTAACTGATTTGTCATATCATAGTGATTTTGTGTCAACTTTTGTATTTCCATATCTTTCTCATCTAGTCTTGCACTCATTTTCCTTTTCTCATCTTCTATCATTCTCTTATCATCTTCATCTTTTCTCTTTTGTTCCAGGACTTCACACATTCTTACTGATTGAGCTTCTTGTTCCCTCTTGAATGATTTTACCTGCTTAGTTAGGGATTTGTTCTTTTCAGTCAAATTTAATACAGCATCTTTTGATTCATCAGACAAGCTTCCCTTTGATTCCTCTTCAAGTTCTTCAACCTGATCTTGGGTATCTTTTAGTTGATGGGATAACTCCTTTCTCTTACTTAGTGAATGCTTCAACATCCTTCTTAGTTCATCAATTTGATCTTCTACAAGTTTCAATTCTATATTCAAATTATCAATCACCTTTTCATACCTATAGCTTTCCATCTCTTTAGATCTTTCCTCTCAAGCGGTTAAACTTCTAAATAAGAGAATGAGATCTAATACCGATTGTTGGAAAGTTAAGGTGTTGAGAGTGGGGGGGGGTGAATCAGTGGCTTATAAAACTTTAACCCTCAATAATTGTTTTACCCTTTGAATCTCATATCTTAATTTGCATGCATAAACTTAACAACTTATTACTAAATGAAAGTGAAGTAAAGTAAACTCTTACAACCATAAACATATAACACACGTGAACACATTTGACACATGATTTTGGTCATGCAGAAACCCTTGGTTAGAGGGAAAAACTATCGGTGGGATGACACCCACAATCCTTCACTACTGTAGCATAAAGGTTGCTCGATTAGAGAATACAAAAGTATCACTTTTGGTGATTTACCCTGTTAGGAGTAATACAAAAAGAACTGCTAAAGTCTGCCTAGTAAAAGGATTTTGCAACACTCATTAAGTGTGCACTCTATTAAGATATCTATAGTATAAAAGGCTTGTTAAGGCCTACCTAATATGTGGGATTTGAGAATACAAAAAAAACAATGTATTTGTGTAAAATTCGATCTCTAATAATGTATCTACTTGTATGCTAATCATATCCTTTATGCTCTTTGCAATCTCATCACCTTTCTTTAACTGATTTTACCAAAATCATCCACTTCCTTTCCTCGGTAGCATTGTTTGCTTGATCTATGTTCTACGCTTTGTCCTTCTCTTTTCCTCTCTCTCTTAATCTTTTTTCGATCCATCCTTATGTAGTAATATTGTAGTTTCCTAATTAATTGACCTAATTAGGGTTTGGATCCTTCTAGAAAGATCAGACAATTAGATCTACGATCCATATTCATTTCCTCTTTCCAAGAAATATTTACTTCATTTTCATTGGTTCAATATTTTCCTTGGGATCATTTACAATCATGTTTCATTCCGAATAAATCTTACCTAACATTTTCCTTGATCTTTGTAAATTAGTTTCTTGCTTTGTAGAATCTTCACAAACTTATATGTTCATCATATGTCTCTCGGTAGCCTTTACTAATATGCTCGGTTATCATTTTTTTCCTGCTTGGTGATACTCTTCCTCGATACTCTTCCTTTTCTCGGTAACCACTATTTGCTCGGTTAACTTTATTTGTTTGGTGTCCATTATTCTCAGTAATCTTGATTGCTCAATAGACACAATGTTAGATAATTATTTTGCCTTATACTCGGTAGTTGTTCTACCTTGTCTATACCGAATGACTTCCTCTTCACCGACCTGATTCTTCACTCATATCGACTTGATTTTGCACTCACCATAACTCATCTTTTCTTTAGTAATGACAACACTTAATAAATTTAGGAGTCAGTATTTACCTACTCCTTTGTTTAATTTTCTTGATAAATGTTCTTCAAGAACATCAATGTCTTCTAATTCTAAAGAGACTTGTTTCACTTTCTTTTCCACCTTGAATGTTGCTTCTTTCCTTTTGGATTCATGCTTGCCAAACTGTTAGCTTGTGGTGACTAATCAGGAAAGTACTGTACACTTTTCCTCTTGACCTCGCCGGGGTTCGGGGTCAGGTCGGGTTGGGCCCCGAGTGGGGGTTTGGGGGCGGCAGCCCCCAAGAGCAGGGGTTCGGGGGCGCAGCCCCCGAGGAAATTTTTTTTGAGGCCGACTACTTATAACTCATTCTAACCCTAAAGCGGGAAAATATTGTATAATATGGCTTAGTGTTAGGGATTTTTATGATGTATGATTTTAGTACTTGTAGCAGAATTGGGCTGTAAGGGATTACGGATTGTAATCAGGTTGTAATCACTGGATAATAATAATATTGGACTCACTGTTGGTGGACGTAGCCCAGGGATTGGGTGAACCATGTTAAATCTGTGTGTCTTGTGTTCTATTCTGTGTGGTTTATTATTTTCTGATATTAGTTATATTTGCACATAATTGTTATTTCTGCCTTGTTAATCCTAACACAAACTTTCTCATTTCATAAGATACAAGTACTCCATGAATATATTATATTGTATATTTGTTAATGTCCCTAATTTCTTCTATGGAACATATTTTAGAATCAAACTTATCAGGAAGATATCTTAAAACTTTCTTTACAACATCAATATCATCAATTGTTTCACCAAGTCCTTTTATGTCATTCATTGTTTCATCCATCTTAAGAAGATAGTCTTCTACCTTTTCATTGTCACCCATCTTTAGGTCTTCAAATATTGCTTTCAAATGTTGTATCTTGGCTTCTTTAACTCTATCATGATAAGTGTTTTTTAATTTGTCCCACGCTTCTTTAAAAGATCTTCAATGCATTACCTTAACAAACACATCTTTAGACAAATTGTTAAATATAGAAAATTTAGCTTTCATATCAATTTCATACTTCTTCTTTTCATCAGTATCTGTATGGAAAGTATTAGGAATTTTATAACCATTAAAAAATGAAGCCCAAACATCAACATTAATAGATAACAAGTATGTTTGCATCATTGCTTCCCAAAAAGCATAATCTAATCCATAAAAAATAGGAACCTTTGAAGAACTATCTTGAGCCATTATAGATAAGTATTCCACTCAACCAAAATCTACCCAAAGTTATTAAACTTTATGTAGGGAACCTTTCTCTGATACCAATTGTTGGAACACAAACACCACTGAGAATGGGGAGTAAATCAATGGTTACTTGAAAACTTGATCTTTTAAACTTTTACAAGCTTTTCAATTTTTTACAATTATAACATGAAGTTATGAAATAAAAACAAGAAATGAAAGAGGAACAAATTATACAATATTTATAGTAGAAAAACCCTTAGGGTACAAAACCACTTTGAATCTGAACCTTCATTAGCCTCTTGGGCAAAACTTTTAGAGCTACAACACTAGAAAGCACCAACACCCTATTTTAGAGACACCTATCTCAAGGAACACCAATCCCTCTGAAAAACCAACTTCAAAAGTTAAGAAGAACCAACTTCTAACATGAAAAAATTAAGTTATAAATCATAGGATCATCTTTGTTACAATTTAAATCATGAATCAAGAATTCAACTTCTAGTTTAAAATATTAAGTAGGATTTACTTATTTTCTTATCTCTCGTACTTATTCTTTTACATCAACAAATTATACCAAATTATACAAGCCTTCACAAAATGACTTTATCAGATCATGAAATGTGTAATCAGACTTAAATCAATACAAATGAATGTAAGAGGATGATTTTAATCAATAGTCTTCAAAATGCTATACTTCTTGAGAGATAAATAATATGTTTCCCTTCAAAATATTAAAGATCCAAATGCATAGTCAAATGTCATTAAAACATCTGATCAAAGGTTGATGTAAACCATTAAAATATCAGTGAATAAAACCTTCTCAACCTCTGATATACTTTGGCAACCATTATTCAATCATAAATATCAAATTTGAAAGAAATGTTTATACCATTCAATTTGTTGTCTTTTAGACTGCATAGAATCCTTCTAGTCTAATTTGAATATCTTCCAAATCCTTCAAAAACTTGCATGACCACCTGTACTAATGTTTATAGGAATGAATCCCCTCTTTATTAATTTATTCTGTCGTTATCCAACAACACATTAAACTTCCCAAAACTCCTTTAGACCAAAACCGGTTATAACTATCAAAACTATCAGAAACTGCCTTGGTCGAAAGAAAATTTTCCTTGTATGAACATGTTCAAATCCAAAACTAGCAACGACCCATTTTATAATTTCATCTTACCTTTTTGAAAAGGTATAATAGTTGGGGTATTTTTTAACACTTAATATGTTCAAATTCATTTAGATCGAAACTAGGTAGTTATGAAATTATAACTGATTTAACACTCATAATCAACATTAATTGTTATATACTTAACACTTTATCAACCACCTAAATAATTATATAATCAATATATTGATACATTAATAACACGATGTTAACAACCTCTTGATCACTTTAATAAACTTCCAAAAGATCTCTAAATTTCCATCTTGTGTACCATTATTAGAATTGTACCTTGTGTACCACCATAACTGACTGAGAGATCTGACATGTCTTATTGACATCAATGACAAAACCAAAGACCAAATTACCAAAGTTTCAATAGACAAATGTAGATAGATTATAAGAATGGCTAAGGCACTATCAATAACATGCTGACATGCAAACATAAAATGAAATACCATAGTGCTAATTCTATTATTGACCACTATAAAAATACTAAATTTTAATATATGCATGCAATTTATGTGCAAAAAGATTGAAAAAATCTATTTTGGATGGGTTGTTGTGACAATATAGTAACCACATTAAAGCCATTATCCATAAAGAAGAAGAAGAATTTTTGTATTTATATTCAACCAACATTTATTCATTTTTCAAATTTGTCTTACAACATATTAGTATTTGAGTGCACATTTACCATTTGAAAGAGAAAGCTATGTTCTATGTTAGAAATAACCTGTTATTTCCATTCATATTCAAGTCCCTAGTTTTTCCTTAATAGCAATTAACATTTAAGCTCAGAAGATCACAATATAGAAAAAGTAAGTGTCATCATAACATTCTGAGATCTTGGATTTTAAGACAAAAAACTTAAAAAAAACTTAAACTTATCATTGCATTCCCTAATATGTAAAGTACTCTAAGCTTGAAAATTGATTACCTTATATATGATTTCATCTTGATAGTGCATTCCCTTATACAATATTTAAGCTTTAGAGTATCATGGTTTATAAATAATACAATGGGCAAGAGAGTTTATCAATTTACCAAGAAAACACCAGTAAATAATTTAAAATATTTTGTATTTTTAAAATTTGAACAGGACTTCAACAATGAAACTGAAGCAATTTTTTTTTTCAACTCCCAATATCCTTCAATGTCATAATATAAAAGTGGTGACAATCTGCCAATAATCAACCACATAGATTACTACACATCAATGATCATGGTGAAACCCTTCAATGTCATTAAAAAAAAATATTTAACTTATGTGATTCCATTAAGCCTTCAATTACAAAAAATTTGCAATATCTCTACAAATCGGCCAATGGTATGGTGGAGGGAAAACCTATTAATTCTAGTTAATCTTTCCCTTGATTGAGCATCAACAGTTCTACCATTAATCGACCTAGTCTCTCTCTTGAGTGGTATTTGACTGTCTTTCATCAAAAATACTTAAGAGTGCCCCCATTCAAGCCACCAGACTCCCAACATTTTCTTTAGACCAAATAAAATGTAGGTACAAAACTTTAGATCAATTTAGTTTTATCACTTAGTCAATGACAACACTAAATTCAATTTAGGGAGAATAGAATTGGCATCCAACCCAAGCCTCTAATTTATGTTAGAGGAACATAATGAGCACTTGTATAGACAAAAGATATTATATTTTCCCACAAAAACAAGCTTTATTAAGAATGTTGCCCCTAAAAAACATAATTGTTTTGATTACGTAAAAATAGGTTTTGAAAGGACCCGAAACCTTTTACAACGAGATTACAGATAAAGCATTAGAACCCCAATAGGGACAGTGCAACAAAACAACAAAAAATAACAAAAACTAACGATTCCTCCCAAAAAGAGGAAAGAGGACAGCAAAAAAACAAGAGGACAACAAAAAGATAGCTAGATAGTCTTCATAAGTTCAGCCACCTGATCAGCCATCATTTGCATATTAGCTGAGGACACCTTTAGCTCCTCCAAATATTTATTCTCATTGGACTCCATCTTTTTGAATCTTGCTCTGGTCCTCTTACTGAGCCCCTGTCCCTCCTTAACCTCCTTTGGCTCCTGCTCCCCTTTGCCTTGTTCTAGCTTGTCCACCTAGATTCTGACATGCTCAATAGAGGCTTTAAGGATGGAGTAGCTATGCTCAACAATATTACCAATAGTTTTCTCCAGGTGCACAATACTACTTTCCATTTTTTCCATCCTTTTCAGCAGATTCCCCTCCTTAGAGGCTTTATATGCCTTCTTCATTTTATCTTCCATTTGTTGAAACATCTTCACCATGTTAGTAATCTCCTCAACACTACCAATATCCTCCCTCAAATCTTCAATACTTTAACCCATTATTTTGTCTCCCAAATTAACCTTGTAGAGTGCCCCAACCTCCTACTGGATGTTATGAATTTGGTTTTTCATCTGATTAATATCACTCTTCATTGTGCTAAGGTTATTGACAAAGGAAGTACAACCCAAATTCTCATAAACAATTTTCAAACAAGCATTATCCTCCTTAATAGTCCCCTTCCTCCCACTATAATTGTTCTCTTTGTCCTTCTCAGTAGCATCGGCCTCCTGAACAATATCCTACAATATATTCTCCTCCTCAAGTATAGTGTTATCAAAGTTAACAGGAACCCCCTTTTTGGAATCCTTATTAGTGGATTTCTCAAACAATTTGTCCTGTTTATCCTTAACATTCTCTTGAATGGAAGACTTGTCATCGGTGGAAATAATGACCCTCTTTGCAGCATTCTTTTTCTTATTTTTGGCTTTGGTGCAGCTTAAAAACATAATGATTAATACACAACAAAATTACGAGTTTGAAAGAGAAAAATAGAGAAAAGGTTTAATGGGTAAGAATGGGAAGATAAGAGGAATGAAAGAGGATGTGGATGATCTCATCCCTAAATTTTATCCTAGCTAATAAACTAATTTTTTTCTTATTCCTTTGAATTCATCGATTCTTGTCCTTCTTTATACTTTATTCCTTAAAAAAAATCATAAGCACAGTGGGGAGGAAGACAATGAGTCTCTCTACTCTAATTTTGTGCTAAATCTAAAGCCTAAGACTCATGAGTGATTCAATAAAAGTATGGTAATATGTAGATCATGAACATGCTAGCCATGCCAAATCAAAATTATTTTATCTTAGGTGTATGAGGAACATTTTTGAGACATTTGTTCTTGATTGAACAGGGTTTTCTTTAGGGGCCTTTCAAAAATTTCTAAAAACAAATGGAAGGAAATATTTGACAAGGATTTTCTTCAAAACTCATATTGTAATACACATATTGATCATTTTCCTCTGCTCAATTAAAAACAACATGCAGAATCACTGAATGGGATTGAAAGAAAAGTGGCATACCTAGGTACATGCTCTAGGTATCATGATTGAGATTTTTATTCCTATAGCCTATATGTCTCTACATTTGGCTTAGCTTGTGTTGATCTATTTCTTTAAGCTTTACCTTTGCAATAGCAAAAAATGAAGAATTGGTGTTGGGCACAAAACATAAGGAATAAAAACCCACCAAACCTAGCATTCAAGAAAGACAATAGAATAAAAAAAAGTCCTCTCTTTATAATGATTTTTACTTCTATTTCCTGCACTTCCTATTCTTATTTCCTTTCTTTGAATTCCAAACAATTTTTATCAAAGTTTGTGCAACCCCATCTACCATTTTTTTATCCTCAAGATAGATAGAATCACTGAATGTGATTAGTGCATTGGCATTTCACCTAAATATATGCATAGCTACAATGAATATAGAATGATAAGTCCCTAACTATGCAATGCATTCTAATGAGGCTTTGAAAATAAAATAGCACAAAGCATCAGATCAAATAGTATTCAAAGCCAAATCATGAATTCCATCTTCTATAATCTCAATATAGTAGCAAGTCACAACAATGAACCAAAAAATTGTTTAAGAATGAAAATATTGGTAGAAGAACATTATTAAAACTACACAACTAACTAAAATGATTAAGTGTAAGAGCCTTAAAAAAATAATTATGGGTAGATCTAATCTTACTAGGAGATACTTTAATAGAAAATTTATGGGAGACATCCACAATTTGTGGCCCTAAACCATTTGCACTACTATCTTTGTCACAATCCATCTCAAAAGAAACTCATCTATAACAACTCTTTTGGTAGTCATCGATAACAAGATGACTAAAACATGACTTACATGTAAAATATGTCATTTAAGAAAAATAGAAGAATATGATAGAAACAGTAAGGGTTTCAAAAACAAACCCCATTGCTTACTCTTCTTTCTAAGTCACTTATAAAAAAACCTACCTATAAAGTAGTAGATATCTAACAAATAGAATGCATAGGATTACAATTATGTCACTTACTAAATGTAGAGTGAGTAATCCACTCCATGTAACCATCTATATTTTTGTTCAAGCCCTTGGAATGATATAAACCCCCTACTTGACGAAACCAAAGAAAATAAATTGTGTTACTTTCAATAAATCCTTATCACGCCATGAAAAATAAATATTTGGGAAATCAATCCATAAAAAATGTACAACCCCACAAGCCCTTCTTTGAAGGATATCTTCTAATGAAATACGTAAAGAAATATTAAGATTGACAGGGAAAAAAGATGGATTGAAGAAGGTATATGAGCTCACAGTGCTATTTGTCACACCTTATGTTTTCAACTGCCACTATTGACTGAACCCAGACACAGAAGCTAGTGAGCGATCCCTCCCAAAAATTTGTCTAGATGACCCTAATATTTAGAGATAATTTCCATTTAAAAATGAATCTTGATATATTTTATTTGATTGCAAGATTTGATTTGATCATATATCTAAAAGAAATTTAGTTTGTTTTGGAATCTACCTTGTTCTCTAGTGTTATTTTCTGGAAGAGTTTAGTGGGCAGGGGAGAGGTTTTTTGATGAAATTTTATGGGACAACAGAGAAGAAAACTATGAACCAACCAAAGAATACCATATATCAGGGCTTCACACAGGTTTGGGTGAAACCCCACACAATATATCCCATCGACTAAATATTATGTTTATCATCCACTATTACAATTTTATGATGTAAATGACTTTTTATTTTATAGTAAACAAATTCTTTTTTGTTAACATGTTATTAGGGGAGAGGAAACAAAATATGTGCGGGGTCCTAAATGTAATATGTAAGTGGGGATGTTTGGGCCCCACACTTGTGCATCTGACTACCAGTACGTGGCATGTAAAAAGTCAAAAAGTATAAAATTCCACACATATAAATAATAGCCCACAAAATGTACCACTAACAATGAATATATGTTTTATATATATGCCCAAAAATAAACAAAAGGATGCATGTCTTGTCCAAAATTCAACCTGTCCAAAGTACTGACATGTTCTGACGTGCAACCTAGTAAACCCATACTCAAACATGATTTTAAGTAAACCCAAAGATTAAAAAGATCACATGTTAAATCTTTAGATGTTTATGAGTCTCACCAACTAAGGTATAACCCACACTAATAACCAAATATTGTCACATGGAAAAGTACAAACCCAAAACAAGTTGCATACTAGTGACAAAATGTAAACACTGAGACCACTACTACTTACTAATATGTGACCATCCTAAAACTATTGACATGACCATGTCCCATCAATCCAACCACATTGTTGCTTCATTCCACCTCAAGTGCACACCTTGTAGTCATTTCAACATTAAACCACCTACAATCAAATAAATGTTTTGTAAGGCCACCAATTCACATTCAAATGCCATCAAATATGAGTTTAAATCAATCAAATGATTTCTTGCAACTGAAGCTGAGAATTCAAAATTAAAATTTAAAAGAGAAGACAAATTAAATACATCACACCAAAAGAGCAAACTTGTTTCGTACAAGTAGACTTGAAAAAAAAAAATTCCCATTGATGCCATTCAACATCCATCGAAGAGAAGGAGGCAAGGACAAGACACATAGTAGGAAGAATTGAAGTTTATTTTCAATGTACGTAAATACAATTTTACATACTTCACATTTTGTTTTCATTTCATTTTTGGTTCTCTATACCCTTACTATTTGTTTCACTTTCTATTTTTGATGGTAACGATATTTCCTTCACATTCCTTCTTCATTTACTTTTCAGTTTGCTACACTCTTACTAGTTGTTACACATCCTCATGGTTTGTTTGCATCCACTTTCAAATTTCTATCATTTATCTATTATCGTGGTTGTTCAATTTATTTTTAGGTTGTTGTTTCCTCATTCATTTCTATTTCACATCCTTACATCTTTACATACTTAACCTACTATTAGTGTTTCCTTCTTGTTCATTTCTATTTCACATCTTTACATACTTAATCTAATGTTCTTTGTCTGTTTGGATTCCTTGACATTTATTTCACTTTTATTTTCCTATTTTGTCTATATTATGATTGTTGTTCAATTAGCACCTTTATTCTACAATGGTACTTGATATGGAGATCCTCAGTATTAAACTCAAGAAGACTAATTTGTACAATTTATTGAAATAGTAATAAAATAGCTTTTACTTTGAAACTCTATGATGAAGGGTGCTCCCCTTAATACCACAAACACATAACAGAAATAGAGAAACAACAACAATATGCAAGAACAGAAAATTGGCTTCTTATTATCTCCACAAATGTGGAATTACAAACTTTCAGAATTACAATATGCAAAGCCACATGGGCATTCCCTTACAATATTCCGTAGGACAAAGCCTCGAACTATTACCCAGATCTACTACCCAGAACTATTCTGAACTACCTAAGACAATAATACAGCCTTCCTTATATAGGCAATTTTCCACCGCCTGGGAAGGTTCCAGAATTTTAGCCAATAAGGCCAACCAACTTAGAATTATTTTATTTTACATTTTATTACATCATAGTCGGCTCAAGATGACCTTTGAAACCCGAACAGAAATTTTGAAGAAAATTATTTTTCGCCATTTCAGGTTGCCCAACTTCCGAAGACCATAAGTCATCACCAGTTGATCCGCTCGGCTATTATAACCCCATTTCAGAAATGCCACGAAGCGCTCTACAGGCTTGACTGGCGCAAGCGATTGTCACCCAAATTTTTGACCTCATCCGGGGCCTCTAAAGCCTTCAAAACTGAGTTCAAAGTTTCTGTACCCTGCTGCCAATACCGAAAATCTTCAATATCTTCCAATATACACTTGATCTGGCAATGAAACTTTACTGGCAGACTTATATGACCAAAATGAACCTCCAAGAAAGAAATAAGATCATTCTGAGCACATATGAAAATTACCAAAAATAGTAACTTTCCATAAATAGCAGCTCTGCACAAAATAGCCCTTATTGAAAATAAAAACAGAAATATTTTTGGGTGATGCAAGATTGCTCTTACACCCAGGATGCTCCTGCATCACTCTAGGCTCTTTCTTGAATCTTAACTTGTTTGTTTTCATTGGTAACAAGGACCATATGTAACTATACTCTATATATCAAAATAGTCATGGTTTGTAAATATCATGATATATAACTAGAGGTAGGTTTGTAGAATGCATCAAGATGTTCTCTATTATCAAATTAGTCATGGTTTGTATGTATGAAACATGTATTAGTAGATCCAGACCTCAAATTTTTTGTAGAATCCACCTAGATGTTTTCCACAATGAAACATTTGGAACTCTATTCAAGTTCTTAATCTATGAAGAAAGTACCAAAAGTAAGAACATGCAACAATAAAACCTATTATTTTTTTCTTATTTTTCCTTCGTGTTCACTATTTTTTTCTATAACCTTATTGGTTTTTTGACATCCTCATGGTTTATTTGGATTTTTTGAAAATCAGTTCACTTTCATTGTTCTATTCTCTTTGTACTACCATTGTTGTTCAATTCATTTCCAGGTATCTTGTTCATTTGTATTTCACATCCTTACATCTTTACAAATTTTTGTGTTGTTTCACTCATGTTCATTTTATTTTCAATTTTGTGCACCCTTACTAGCTATTTGGAATTCTCCCATTTGTTTGGATTCTTTGTCATTTTAGGAACTATCACCTTTTTGTTATCTATACATTATCCTTGTGCAATTCATTTTTAGGTGTCTATCCTTTCTAATGTTTCCTTCTTGTTAATGTGAAGCATTATGCAGATGATTATGGATAACTTATGATGAGACCATGATCCAATCCAAACAACAAAAATGGACACAACTCAATGCTAACATTAGTAACCCGTGTACCCGATTGTCAAGAATTATGAATATGATAGGGATAAATATGACAAGGCCCATCACAAACTGATTACTATAGGTCTTATTACAACCTACTTTGCAATTGATGCAGATGAAGATATTATAGCATATATCTGTGATTCTTCCCCTGCACCCCACATACCAAATCCTCACACACAATGGCTTGTGGAGATCCCATAGCCATGAATTTGAGAACAACAAGAATGGATTATGGACCATTATCATCTTATTGACCAATCCTTTTTTGCTCCATATCCCTATGATGATATTGTCTTCCCCACCACATCTTGTTTATATTCTAAATTATTCAAGGTCATTCTTGAATCATGGCATACCAACTATTTAAATAGACATTTCTTAGAAAACTATGGTCCACAACTCAGAGAATGCTTAGAAACACTTTCATGGAAATAAACCCTTAAAAGAGTGATCGCCAACCATATCCCATCTTGGGTTTTTACTAAGGTCCATATTAAAACTCAAATTACTTTCTTTCCTACTATGCCTTGTCATATTTACGCTCAAAAAATTATGTGGAAAGAACCGAACATCTAGTTGACCTAGAAAGTTTCGACCATGAATTACTACTTGTGTAATTGTTTCATTTCTACAAATGTTACTCTTTCTCATCCTACTATTTTCTGTACACCTTATACTATTAGGGAATCATACTTCACTGTCATATTACACTATAGTATCCAACAATATGAGGTTGTACAATAGTTTATCATTCAAGAAACATTGTTAATATTGACTAGAAAACTTCAGTCTACATAATGGAAGGGTTTTTTTAGTTCCATTTCATTTTTCATAAATTACAATACATTGCTTTATTCTTTTTCTTTTAAATTCTCTTAACAATTTTTTTTAATTTCTCATTTCCATATTGTTGTTATTGATTATAGATGAGCAATTTAGATCGTTTGAAGGATAGTGCACCAAAGAAAAGAGCATCAAATAGGTTGGACTCCCATCAAAGAGGTGTCATATTCCCTCCAGACCCTAAAATCTCAACTCCCATTGTGACAAATTTGCATCATGTTGAAAGCAATCTGCAACATGTTCAAAGCAATGAAGCGCCTCCAACATGGACACATGATGATACAACAAAAGTGAGAGAACATAAAGTTATGAATCCATAGAAGTTGTGGTCTTCAACCCACATGTAAGGGGCACTCAATGATATTGAGGAAAATGAGATGCCCATAAGGGTAACATCAAAGAAATGGGGTATTCCAATAGCTATGATATCAAAATGGTTGGGTGGTCTCACAATTATATGGTGAAAATGTGACCACACTTCTATGAATCCTTACATGCAAGAAAACTCAACAATGAGCCCTCACAAATCGATCCATAGCTCTCTATGCATGGAGTTGCAAGATTTGTAAAATTGCTCTCAGCTAGAGCTATAAACTCATGACCTTGCTAGTCAACCACACAATGAGAGATTCCAAATCAAAGACAAGGGCAACAATGCCAATATCTCCAATGAAATCAATATGGATGCAATGCAATGCAAACTAATCTATGAGAATGAAAGATGCAAGCTATAAAAGGAAAATACAAGTGTTACAAATCCTCCTATTAAGCTATGTGAGATTAATCTATTGCATAAAAAGAAACTAAGCTAACATGCCATGATTATGCAACTAAGAAAACAAATATGCAACTAGAATGTAATGCAACAACAATGTCTTCAAAGAGCTCCAAGTGACCTAGAAAACCTGCAGCATAACAATGGCATAAAGATGATGGATACAAATGAAGGAGAGAGCTCTCCTTTTGTAAGAAATGAGGTGAAATGGACCATTGAGATTAAGAGGCAAAAGACTTAATCAACGGTGGAGAAAAATGGAAGCTTGATCCTTGTGCACAAATATCCTCCAATGAGAAAATGAGAGTTGACTTTTGTGTCCATATGAGACAAAAGGTACTTTTTCTCTTTTTATAAAATAAGAATAATACTTTATTTGTGCAACTTAGGATAAGAGGAAAAGGTGGGGCTTTTTATTTAATAAAAGGGGAGGAAATATTCCTTTTAAATAAATAAAAACTTAGGATATAATAGTTAGCCCAAGGAAAATAATCGAATAAGTGATGACATAGGATTTGATCAAGGAAATTGATATAATCTGAAAAATATTGATTATTGATAAAAACTGATTCAGAGATAAATAAATCAAATAAATGGGGCCCAAAGTCTAGGCGACCATTTTTGGGTGCATACAACAACAACCTCCAAGAAAGGTCCCCCAACTATCCTCACCCTTGAAGAAGAAGAGAAGATTGTTGAGTGGTTCCAAGAGATGGATGAAGTGGGTCATGAGATAGAAATTATGAACTTGAGGGTGGTTGTTTCTCAAATATGTGAGATCAAACCCAACCCTTTCAAGGATGGCATGCCTGAAAAGTCTTTATGGTTAGGGTTTAATGCCCATTGTCCAAAATTGACACTGCAGATAGTGGAAGGGCTCGAAAAAGACAAGGCAATCAATCTAAGAGCAGTTATTGTATGTTCATTCTTTGACACTTTGTTAAAAGAAAATGTTGTAAATCCATATGGAATTTCTCACATATGGAATTGCAAAAAAACAACCATGTAGGTAGGCAAAAATGGGGCTATGAGGGTTCTTTCTAAAAGAGGAATCCAGAATGTATCATACATCCTTCCCAAGATTCATGAATGGATCATCATTCTTTATTGTGTTAATGCTTTCGAGAAATCCATTATGGGCTTCTACTTGTTCAAAGGGAATAAATACTTGTAGAATTACATAGCGATATGTTAACTAGGTGCTTGCATTGAAACCCAACCACATGTGTGGATGACCAATGAAATATTCCTTAATTAGTTGCACCACTTTTCTCACTTTGTTCCAAGGGGTTTTCGCCAACCAACATGCACTTGATCATATTTGATGGTCGTGGAAACCATGTTGCACTCACAACCATCCAAGAGACATGCATGGTAGGTATTGAACTACTTACATTGTCGGCTCACACCAATCACAAACTATAACCCCTAGATGTGAGTATTTTTTCTCCATTCAAAGCATACTTCAAATTAGAACAAGTAGTGTGGTCGGAAAAGTTTCCAAATTTCAAAATGAAGAGGGAAAAACTAGCAGAAATAGGCAGTAAGTCTTTAACAAGGGCATTGATTGTATCTAACATTGTGGTGGGATTTAAAAGGACTAGATGGCCCCTCAACCACAATGCACTCATGGAGGAAATTCATCCCAACAACACATTTCAAATTAATGGTGGTGAAGATGCATCTGCAATGTAGAACATTCTAAGCCTCTCTAGAGTTGAGATGTCATGTGAAGGTATAGCAAAAAACATAGCTCAAATCCATCATTTTGATTCCAATTCACAAGTGGAGTGTGATCAACCAAAAAATAATGAAATGGAAAGCCTTGGCATGCCATTCGAGTGGATACCATTGTCATGGTTGGTAGAAGAGGCTATTAATCTAGGTGTGGACTTGAAAGGGCAAGGATAATATGTATCTTTCACTTTCCCTTCACTGCCCACAACTACCATGCCCAAATTTGTGCATTACTATACTAATTATGGGAAATTAGACAGTCCTATAGATGTAGATATAATACAAGAAACATGTGAAGCTAGGAATGAGGAAGATGAAAATGTATTGTCACAAGTAAGTGAGGCATCAAGTTCTCAATAATAAACCCTATTGATAAAATTCTTAAAGCTGCCGATTCACATTGTAAACTAGAGACATGCCAATAGGGCTGATAATAGGATCCGCTTAAGTTGACAGTCCCAATTATGTTCATATGGTGATTACATCAAGGTGCTAATGGTGTAGGATCCGCTTAAGTTGACAGTCCCAAGTATGTCCATTTTGTAAAACATATATATGAATGCAAACTACAACATGTAATATGATGATTGAGAGAATATGTCAATAACTATATTGACTATATTTCAATGCAATAAGTCTACTTTTCATAATTTTGAAGGAATGGATTTTTAATGTACATATTTAGGGGAGAGGAGCCATAACGTGCAAACCCTATCTTTTGGGGGTGGACATGGTAGATATTTTATTAATAGACCATCTAGATTGCTAAGTTGGAAACCCCAAATCAAAAATTTGGTGCATGATTGAGCATTTTTCCATGTCAATTGACCCGTTAGGTCCATCGTGTCCAAAAACACCCATCTTGATGCGTCAATGGGGACGTGCACAAGCTCACAACCAAAACATGCACATCTTAACATCCAAAGTGGACTTGGTGGTATTCTAACACATGGCCACCCAATCCACCAACATCACCGCCATTAATTCCCGCCTATACCTTTCACTTGAATAGGTAGTGGCATTTATTATGTGTCACCTCTCCTTACTTCCACCTATATATACCTAACTCCTCACAGATTGAGCTAGGAAACATTCCATTCTATCCCACCCTTTCTAGAGTATTATGTTGTTTTGGCACCAAAATGTATTCGGTCAAGGTCTCTACAAGTATTGAGGCCATTTTTTGAATAGAATGAGAACATTATACCATTTTAAGACCTTTATATTCATGATTTATGTTGCAGACCATTAAATCTAAATATTATATTGTAACACAATTCATGACTACAAAGGTTTGAAACAACATTGTATCCTCGTTCTATATGATATTGGGACCTCGATAAGTATGTTTGGTATAAATTTTGCTAGAAGGTCCCAAAAAAATCATGCTAGAACAATTGAAAGCAATTGTGACAAGAATTTAGTTACTCCCTTGAACTACGATCTTGGCTCAAATACTTTCAATTGTTTAGGGATGTTTACTTGCTCATTGGCTATAGAACACAAAATAAAAACATGTATAGCCATGATGTATGGTCCTATAAAATTTGTTGACACCTTGCTCCAATCATCACATTACATGCTACAGATTGCTTTCTAAAATAAAGGTCTTGTAACATATTTTATTGTTGACCTTTGAAGTTATAGTGTGCATACATAGACACACATATATATACATATACATATACATACATACACATGTATACATATACATATACATATACATGTACATGTACATATACATATACATATACATATACATATACATATACATATACATATACACACACATGCACATATATAGATTTCAAGGTATGGTAATGGAAATGAATGAATTAGACCATGGAAACATATAGTAACATCTCCACCAACATATTATATTTAGGACCCCACACACATATACTAATATGAATTACAATACTTGGTAGAAAAAGAACTGAAATTCGCACAAAAAATGAACAAGTGCTTAGAAAATATCAACAAGTGATCATACAAATTGCATAATCATACTAATTACAAATTACATGAGTACATAATCATACACATACACAAATCATGTAGATTGTATAAACATACAAATTATAATTTACTATAAGAAACAATGAATACATGACATAATCATACAAATTACCACAAGGATAAAATGATATAAAGTTTGTGGACACAAGGAAGAGCACTACATGTAATTCAATTTAGTTGATTGAGGGTTTCAATTGCACTATTTGAGAGTTCATTGAAAGTGAAAGTGAATTGAATGTCAAGGAATTTAAACAAAGAATAAGGATGTGAAACAACCACCGAGGGTATAGAAAACTAAAAATGAACATGAATGTGAAGGAAATAATAGAAAATAGGGTATGAAGTTTGTCAATATGTAAGGATGTGAAATAGAAATGAACACAAAGGAAATGGCAGTGATGTTGGTGGATTGGGTGCCCATGTGCTCAAATCCCATGTGGCCACCCTCTCCACTTCAGACTTTAGGGTGCACATGTTTTGGTTTTGGGCCCAATCATGCACCAAAATTTTGATTTGAGATTGCTAACTCATCTCCCTTAATGGCGGAAAATTTAGTTTGACCTATGGGTCCACATGGCAACCCACGTGTACTCTGTAAGTTAGGGTGTGCACGTTCTAGCTCCTCTCCCCTAATTCAATTTAATTGATTGGGGGTTTCAATTGCATTGTTTGAGAGATAATTAAAACTGAAAGTGAATTGAATGTCAAGGAACCCAAACAAACAATGAGGATGTGAAAAAATTATTGATGGTATAGAAAATTGAAAATGATACGAACACGAGGGAAACAATACAAAATGGGATGTGAAGTTTGTCAAAATGTAAGGATGTGAAATAGAATTGAACAAGAAGGAAATAATATAAAGGATCCATACCTAAAAATGAATTGAACAATAATGATAGTATAGACAATGAGGGTGGTGGAAATAATGACCATGTGAGAGAATGATAAATTGACATGAATACAACATTTGGGTTCTTGGCATTAATACATACTAATTTTGTTAATGCGGGTGGTTTAATGTTGAAGTGACTACAAGGTGTGCACTTGAGATGGAGTGAAGCAACAATGTGGTTGGATCGATGAGACATGGTCATGTAAATAGTTATAGGGTGGTCACTTGTTAGTAGGCACTAGTGCTCTTAATGTTAACATTCCATCACCAGTAAGCTGAATGTTTTAGGTCTGTACTTGTCCACATGGAAATGTTTTCTTGTTATTATGGGTTATGCCTTATGTGACAAGCCTCATGTGAGTGTAAACGAATGATAAGTACCTAATTGGACTTGTTTTCAGTTTGAATGGATGCTTGTACAATTTTTTAAGGTGTAGTCGAGAAGATTCCAAGTTCACAAACAATTTTTCTAAGAGTAGGATTGAAAATACCATAACTTAAAAAGAGGAAGCAATATGAGTACTATTACCAAACTGCTTTGTGACATTGGATTCTTCTCTGCTACACTCAAGAAAAATAGTGCAAGAATCTATGGGATGATTCATTTTGGGTCTTTGATCCATGAGGAGTGAGGAAGATTGAATTCCATTTTCATCAAATTAAGAAACTTGGTAGGTGGAAGTAAGGAGAGGTGACACATAGTAAATGCCATTGCCTGTTCAAGTGTAAGGTGCCAACGAGAAGTAATGGCGGTGATGTTGGTAAAAGTAATGAACAACATTGAATCCGTAAAAAAGCTGAATTAAAAATGAACAACATTGAATTAAAATTTAACATGGTTGAGGGACATGAAGATAAGAGGAATGGTAACAAGTTGGAATAGAAAGGGAATTAACATTTATGATAACAAATAAGATGGAAAGTGTGGTTTCTATGTGCACCCACGAACAATTATACTAACATGAAGATAGAGGTTAGGTTTTATGCTAACACATAAGGGTTCAACTATGCCAATAAAGATAGAAAGTGTGGTGTCTATGTGCACCCATATACATTATCTAATCACCACCCAATTGTTCTCTAACTTCCATACAACTCTTTCATTACCATACAAATGATAAAGGAGTTTGCAAGGTTCTTTAAAAGGATGTATCTCTTGTTGAGGTTAATAATACCATTAACACTAGTATGACAAGTTAGATTTTAAATTATATAATAAAAAATGTAAACAAATTGAATCCAAACCAAAGGAGATAAGAATTGATGAGATGGAGAGGGATACCAATACTTAGATGCTTTAGATGATGTGACAATTTTAACCTTTTAATGTTGACTTGCTATTTTGCTATTACAATTGATTACAATTTAAATTTGAAGTTTGAACAAGTACCAAAATAGTAATATATATGCTAAAAGAGTATTGGTGATGTGGACAAGGTCACAACAATGCAATCTTACTTTTGGATGGGATCACATCCTCCATCCTAATCCCTACTATGTGGAACCTTCCTATGGTGATGAGTTGCACAAATTTTGCACTAACAACTTATGACCTTCATAGAATAGGGATTTTTGAGTACTATAAGGCAAACACGTGACATTCTTAATTAGTAATAATAGAAACAATGCAATAATTGGTTAGATGTGATAATGAAACTAAACATGTAATGCAAAGTAATAACAAAAACCATGCATTGTGACTCCACTCTTTTATTTGAATTGGATGGTTGAAATTAACAAGATAAAGTCTTGTGTCCGTTACCGATGATATGGATTTGTGAATTAGAGGATAATTACAAGGAAGGGTTAGTTATCTGAATCAATTAGTTAATTAGGTGGAGGAACTAAAAGGTAAGAATAATTAATTAATTGATTTGATTAATTTACTTTATGGGAGATGGATTCCATTTTATGTGGCTAAGATCTAGAACAATTATTCGAGTTGCAAACAATGAGTTAGATGTAATAATGAAACTAAATATGTAATGCAAAGAAATAACAAAAACTAAGGAGGAGAACAACAATGCTATATGAAATAATTCTATCAATGAACTTTTAACTAAGAAGAGATAATTACACTATTTGACCCACCACTATGCAGGGGGTCTATAATGCACCTATAAACACTGCTAAGAGTAATTATACATGGATTCACATTAGAAGTGACAAAAACATGCATGAATGCTAAAGATAGGAACAACCCATCAAATATATAAATAACTACTAATGATAGGTTAAGACAAAATATTGAAAGAGACTTAACCATAATGGATTAATGGACAAGTTGAGGGTAATGAAAAAATAAGAGATTTGGGCTAGATTATGGAGACCAATCCAAGCATACTAGAAAGGGGATTTTTTACAGTAGTTGTTGACACTATTTCTTAAGTAGACATGTATGCAATCTATGGTATCATACCAAAGGCACATGGTTAATCAAAATTATTTAAAGTATACATGGAATGAACTAGTTTTAGGGTATTGAAAAAATAGATTTGCAATGATAGGGGGGTAAATTCGAGAAATTCTTTAGAAATTTTCAAATGAATACAATTGATTCAAACATCATTCTTCAACATTATTTTCCACAATAATAGCTCTTGAACTCTAAAGACCAAGAAGTGGAGGTATATGTAGATCATGCTAACTATTTGACAACATGCCTAAAAGAAAATAGGATTTAGAGAAGGAAATGATAGGTAGGTTATGCATAACAAAAGTGGTACCTATGAATTAGTGTGTGAATATTTATCAAATTAAAACTAATGTAAAATAAATAGACCACTTATACCAACATGTAGATGGTTTGTAAAAATGAATTGAAGATTGTGATATCATGGTTGACAAAGATTGCAAGAAAGCAATTTGTTGAAAGGGCTCTAGAAACTTTCATGTAATGCAAAAGTTAGAGTCGGTAATATTTTTCAACAACCTCACTATTTGTGCCAAAATTGGTGTTTTAAATTGGAGAATGAATATTGTTGCAAGGAAAATAATAGCTAGACACTGTTTTGGAGAACATACTACAACTTGTGATATCGAGCCCATGAAGCCAGGGATTCAAAAGATAAAACATAGACTAGGGCTACAAGGTATGGCCCATGTCCCATCTTGTAGAAATAAATATATTGTAATACACATTCACTAGTATGAGATGGATATAAGAGAGATAAAATATAGACAAGAATACATAAAGTACAATTATGAATATGTAAGATATGGACGTGCACAAGGCTATAAGGACTTATAAGGATGACTAAAATTACGTGAATAATACAAATAATTTTAGGTTCCAATATGATGTATCATGTATGTTCTTGATATTTTATCGAGTATATATTCTCTAACTCCCCATTCTTGTTGATGGGCACTTTAACACACTCAACATAGGTTGAACACGCCCACTCAACCTCTTCCAAAATAAGTAGAAATAAAGATATCTTATCTCTCCCAAGGTCTCTTTGGTTGGGCCATGATGATGTTGGGTAGCTAAGTGGTTCAATATGGCATGTTTATTGAAGGGAGAATGTTGGTAGATGATCAAACTTAAATCTAGTGGGTGCTATCTTACTCCTAACTAATCACCTTTTAAATAAATAAAAAAGATAAATATGGGCTATATAAGAAAGAATACTTCCTTTTAAACTATCAATATGAACAAAATCTAGAAATGTTAACACATTCAATTTGAACAACATGCAATACAATCCACTTAATATGTACATGTAGTAAACTCAAAGATCAATCGCTATTCACACTCATATTCACCATTAAA